>JAODUI010000023.1:1702659-1720065 GCA_027563995.1 Papilio gigon
GCACTGGGCCAGCGTGGTTGACTATGGCCTAGTCACCCCCTAATAATAGGGTAGGCTCTGAGCCCCTCGGTGGGGACATATAGTGAGCTGATGATGATGATGTTACTTAATTCATGCAACTATCTCGGCCAGATGTTTACTCTCAGACTTAGTCTCAGTGGCATGTTAATAGTGGTATTTTTTATAACGTGGACTTTGTCAGATCTTGTTAATATTTAACTTTTTAATAAATTTGTATTTCAGGGTTTGAGAAACGACTTCCAAGAAGCTATGGAGAAAGTGGATCAAGCATATCTGAATGAAATATTAGCATTAGGAACTAATGTAAGCATTTTTTTTTTCTATACTTATAATGTTTACATGATTTAAGTTGTAAAACATAAGACCTATAACACTTTGTTAAATTATAGTTTTTGACTAAATAACAATTTTGTAAGTTTTATGTCTAAAGGAGAAATTATTTATGCAATGCATTAATATTATATTTTCACTGAAAGGTAAATCTACGATCAAAAATGTTCTTATGTACTTAAAATGGAAATTGTGATGTAATGTATCTATTGTTTTTTAGAATGACAGTGAAAAAGCTCACAATGAGGATGATTTGGATGATGCCATCACATATGAATTTATTCAAGAAATGGCAAAAACTATGGGACAGGGTGACAGAAATCATGACATGACAGTCATTATGACTTTGTTACAGGTTTGATGTTTAAATTAAATAACAATATGTTAATGTAAGTCTTACATTAGTAAAAAGCAGACATTAAGAACTGTGAAATGTTTTGTTTTTAGTTTCTTCTAAAAATGTGGGGCCAGCAACTTAATTCGGCGACAGCGGCCGAAAAGAATTCTGTGAAACACAAGATGGCGAGAGCGACATACACACAGACACAAGTATATCTTAAACCTTTAACGAGAAAATTGAAAAAGAAATCTTTGCCAGAAGACATCTGTGACAGTCTTATGGAAATAACAAAGCATCTATTGGAAAGGAACTATATTATGGTATGTGTGATGTACTTTGCTTTGATACATTTTGATAACCTAAACACTCTATCCATGCAAATAATATTTTCTTTTCAGGCTAGCGATGCCTACCTACAAATGGCTATAGGAAACGCTCCATGGCCAATCGGAGTAACGATGGTTGGTATCCACGCTCGTACTGGCCGTGAAAAGATCTTCTCTAAGAATGTGGCCCATGTAATGAATGATGAAACGCAAAGAAAATATATACAGGCATTAAAACGACTTATGACTAAATGTCAGGAATATTTTCCAACAGATCCATCCAGATGTGTTGAATATAATACTATAAGATGATAAATAAATTGATTTTAATGTACAAGTGGTTTTATTAATTTCAAGTAAATTCTTTTGACAACAATTTAGATAGCCGCAAATGCTGCTATCGTATTTCGATGCGAGCGAGAGGCACGGCATTAAGAGGTGGGTTATAACAAAGCAAAAATAATATCTGTTATTACTGTTACTGTTACTCAAAAATAACAGGTAACAATTTCTGTTATTAAATAACAAGTGTTATTTTGTTTCAACCGCGGCCCATTAGATAGGAACATCGAAATATATAAAAATTAGAACTGATAAGATCAAAACTACCACTAAAATATTTTTATTCGCATTTATAAAGTAAAACCAAAAAAAAAACCGTTTTGCTATAAGATCTCAATTTATATTTTCAATTTCAAAAATGTAAAAAAAAATTACAATAACCAAGACTGAAACAATCAATCTGGTCTCAAATAAGTATCACCTTTAACTTACTGTTTAAAGTCGAAGTTACATTGAGTATTTTGTAACCAATGCAATAAATGGCGATGTAAACTTTCGGACACGGAACTTTTAATTTAATAGATACATTAGAAATAAATTCAATTATAATTTTCCTTGGAAGTAATAACTATCTCACCATTATTTCTATTTTATTAATACATCTGCCCTATGTTGCTAACCATGTCCGAAATAGACTTTGAATCCACTCAACCGATTTGTTTAAATCATCTAAAAGTTAGTAATTCGTTCTATAATGTATACGATTTTTTTTGACCAATTTATGTTATATACCTATCTCAAAAGGCAACATTTGACATTTTAAATTACATAAGACAAAAAAAATAATCATGCTAACGGAAAAGTAGCGAATGGCAACTCTTACACCAAACAACAATCTCACCGACTGAGCTATATTTACGTCATTAGAAGAGAATGTCGTAATTCGCCATCTATTGTCCGTAATGTAAAACAAGACATTCTCATGGTTAAAATTTAGCTACAAATAGCTTTTACTTTCGTATTTTAAATTGATAATTTATGGTGTTTTTGATCTTCAAATGAAGCACAGGAATTGATGTTGATGTGAAGTTGACTTTATAAAACATGCTAGGATTTATTTTATCTCAATATGTATACTCAATTCGTCTTATTTACATTTCACAATTTACAAATATTGGTGATAGCGCCATCTGTTTCTACTTTTTTAGTACTAAAAATATTGTGTATAAGACAGACCCTATGACTATATTAAGAAAGTTTAAGTTAAAAATGTAGTTTTTCTGTTTAAGGTGCAGATATTATACAATGTGTGAGTAGATTAACATCTGTGACTTGGCTTGTATCTCAAGTCAATAAATTAGCAGCTCAAAGTCCTTTTCGTATCATATAATTGTGACCCCATATTGACTATCTTAGGTCACGATATATATAACGTATGCAAGTAAGTAATACTAGAACATTCGTGAGTAATGGAAACTTTTAACATATCTACCTTTTTCCAACAAGTTTTACGTCGTGCAGCAAAAGTATCAAGTTAATGAACAGTATTACCATATAAAATAAACGACGAAAGTGTCCAAAGATGGCGCGGGATATACATTTTTACATTCGATTAGTTATTTTACCATCTAAGAATTTAGATCTAATAAAATCCCCGTACTTCTAGTAATTTCGTGTTGTCTTATTTGGAGTTATATTTGAGATTGTACGACGAACACTAAAATAATATATTTAAGAACGTTTGATATTCTCGAATATGAAATAATACTCATTATATAGTTTAAAAATATTATAATACTAAAACGATTAATTGATGCAAGTAAAATATATTTAGCCATTACATTGACTTCTTATATACAATTTATATAGTAAATTAACACTAGTATCACTCTCATTTCTGTACTTGACGTGCGCGGAACGTCCATGTCGTAGTCCTTTGGAGTCTATGGTCATATATATTCGAAGGGTATGTGACATAGTCTCCGAATGACTAGAAGTGGCAACTGCGGTAAACAAACGACGAAGAATATTGCGAAGGGACTGAAGAGGATGCATGTTCCCAACCACGCCATCAGAAACCATGTCGGCAGGAAGGCCACTTGCTCCAACATTATCGACGTCCGATGCCCCCTGATTCCAGAAAGTTCATAGTTTACGACTATTGGAAAGTGTTATAGAACTAAGGCTTTCATTGTACTCTTCTACACTGTACTCGCACTTAAGATCGCCATCTGAAATGAAATTAATATATTGTTAAAACAATACCATTTCTTTAATATAAATGAAATCATAATAATTTGATTTTATTCATATTTCAAACCGAACATAATAATCTTATTCCCAAAGGTTCTAATTTATTTTCATTATCTCTTTAAATGCTAAGTTACCTAGGAAACATGGCAACACCGACTGCAATGTTGCTAGTGTACAGTTTTTTTTCCAATTTTATTCTTATTTAAAAGTCAGTAGAACCTTTGGGAATATTTTACTAGTAAAGATTGAGAGCACAATTTTAAAGTCAAGTTGTTTGCGCGCGGCGCGACACCCGTGGAGTATAAATCGACCTAAATTATGACACATTACGGAAACGCCTTTACCGCGTCTAAAGTGAATGATGTGACTCTGTTTTGTTACTCGAAACTGATTCACGAGCAAACTACTAGAAATAGGTATGTCTTCAGTTTTCCTTTCTATTATATTTTAGTAACTAAACTAGATTTAGTCTAATATAAGAGCCGTCATTGTTCGAAATGTGAAAAAAAATATAATCAAAGGGTTTCGTTTCTAATTACACGTTCACCCGACGCACAATTTCACTAAAAATATAAGTTTTTATATCACATATTACTTTAATAATTATTTTATATTTAGAACATAATAATAATTCAAGATACGTTGGTATGTAATTATCATTAATTACTAACTGTAACCAATTAGAAGCAATAACAAATACTAGTCATACCATATGAGTCTAAGCGTTCGAAGTAAATCGTGTTTAAAGTGTAATTCAAAGCCAAGTAATGGCGCGTGTTTGTTATCAATATTTTGTCTTAGTTGTTATTAAGCAATATGTAAGTCGGCGGTGGAAGGTCACTTCAAGGTTAATAACACGGAAGCTCGCGTGTTTAACTTTGAAACCAAACAGCTTTACAATTGTCTTGACGCCGTCGAACCTTGTATACGTCTTTTCATATATCTTAGCGGCTCAAGATCATTGTATGCTAACCAGTGCCTACCCGCATTCTTGTACTTCGCGCTACGGTCTCGAGCCTTCGAGATATTTAACAAAATCTGTACAATTAAGTTCTTATGTTTTTTAAATACAGATACAGGCGTTTAGGCAGTGGAAACACGCGGTTAGCGATTCTAGTATAATATATCCATAGTAAAAAAAAAAGTTTATTCTGAAAATTTTATCGTATTTATTGACTTTTAAGTAACAATCGACGATTAATTCTAAAAATTCTTTTAATAAAACCGCATTATATTTTTAAATCCTTGGATATACAACTCTTATCGATCGATACTAATTTATCACGTATTTAAAGCGTTGTAATGTTATAATTAGATTAGGAAATGATACGTCTGATAAATGCTAAACGTCATCACGACCGCGCCAATAAGTCTGTTATGAAAAATCTGCTATCTATTTTGATAGATGCATTTGACTATATTTCACTCTAGTACACGTTTATCCTCTATTCTTCCTTAATACTAATTTTGTTTTACGCAAGTATAATAATACCAAAAACAATGAAATAAAAATGAAAGAATTCAAAACTGAAAGATTATCACAAACTTGAAACAGTTTTATCTTAACAATGTTGTAATTACCGAATTATAAACACCGAACATGTTTCTAACATCAATTTACATACAAAAGAAATCCATACACAAATAAAACAATTGTCAGTCAGTCATATGTGTAAATATAATTTGCCATCTTCATTTTTTTATTGAAATATTCAAAGATGTTTGTTAATTTACTAATATTTATTTCTAAGCTTCCTCCTACTAAGCTTTAAGCTCTTGCCAGGAGTCGAATAGCGAGATTCGAACTGTTTACCACGTGATTGGAAATCAGTACCATTAATTATTAAACTATTTGCGCTTCTCTGTATTACGTCTTCCTTCATTGAATATTATAATGGTGAAGTTTGAAAGTGTGTAAATCTTATTTGATGTAATATAAACAACTGTCATTATACACTATGAAATAATTAATGAAACTAATTAAAACACTTTGATTCCTCTTAATTATATTCATGTCGCAAATAGTATTACAATTAAAATTAGAAACGTTCTAATAATTACAAGATAATTGTCTTGCCAAATATCGTTCAACTATTTAATAGACACGTGTAACGATGTGCGCCAAATCGAATGATTTAAATGAGATTCATCAATGTATGTTATTTATTATATATAATTATAATTTAAATGTGACGAGATTGTATGTGGATGGGTATAAATGTAGAGGAAGAGCGAAGGAGGGATGGATATCGTGGAAGATATGCGAAGTGTGTGAGTTCAGATATGAAGGTTGACAGAGATGCATGGAAGAGTTGTCCTTACTCTGCCAACTCTCCATAGGGAAAGGGTTGATGTCCGTAGAATAATGTTCTTTGAAAGGCTTTAAGCTGCGAAAGTAAGCGATAAATTACAAGCGAATATAAGATTGTCTTTGGGACGTCTCAAATGAATTCTTCAGTCATCTAGACTAATTGAAATGTGACATTTGAATTTTCATTGATAACGTAATTATAACGAAACAAAGATGTGCTTAAGAAAGTTACAGCTGAATTTTATTACATTTAGATCTCTCGGGTTCAATGACCTTATTAGGATACAAAAATGATAGGGGATTGAAGGGCGGCGTGGAGGGTTTCATTCTTAACAATGCTAAGTCTGTGTGAAAAATCTAACAGATATGTTGTACATGTTTTGTATGAAGACTCACGATAAGCTTATTCATAACATAAACAAATGAAAACGACAACAAGCTCTTTGTTTGCAGTCCTCCACTGCACCTTGAACTGACACGTATGTTTACCTTACTATGTACTAAAATATTCAAAGTGATTTGAGACCTTGTAAATGTTACGCAAAGTAACTGATAACTCACGCTTAATTAATAGTCCAAAGTTTATTACGACGCATTGGTTAATCTTATGTTATAAAGCAAAATTGGTAATATGTTTAAATTAACAGCATTAAATATAAAGAAATTTTAATTTCAGTTAATTGCTTAATGCGCTTTAATTGAATCGAAGTTGTTTTTGAATTAAAATGCGAACGTATTGAGAAACGGAGGTGCAATCATCCGAGATGAAGACAATGTACAAGTACTTATTCAAACTACCTTTTTTATGAGTTTTTTTTAACTTATTCTTATAATATACTATGCTATATCATTATTTGTATTTGACATGTTATTGAAATTTTCTTGTAAATTATTAAATATTTAACATGACTCAAATAAAACTAAGAATTGTGTTATCAGGATACGATTGCCGGGGATAAACAACATTTTTTATATCGATATAGATCGAGATATATCGATAACATATATATATGTATATGTATATATATAATTAGAAGTAGTCTTATATATACATACATAAGACTATTTCAAGTTATATATATATAATAAGCTATGTACATATAGCTTGAAGTAGTCTTGTTTTTACCTTGTTGTGTAACATAACATGCAATGTTATAAAACTCAAAGGAGATATATTTGATACGCATTTTCTTAAGCATTTATTTAAATTAAACTTGACACATTTTTATAGAATTACTAAACAATAAGTCCTATCTTATCTACAGACATTGTTTACGTCTACAATTACATTGATCTCACCTTTATTTACTGATAAAACTGGACGCAAGATACATATATAAAGTTAATAAAGATACGATAGAATACAATAATTCACTTGAAATATAAACACAGATTCGTTACCACGTGAGGGATATCACACAGTCACTTTCAATACGCGAACACACGGTATGGTATGTTGTGGTACTGGTCGTAGGCGCTGCGCCGGGCGCACGCAACCGAAGGTTTCAACACTACAGGCTTTGCAGCGTTCTCTTTCCCACTGGTTGTACGCTTGTATACGCCAGTCGAGACAAACGATCGCATGCTCCGTCACCAGTGGACGACCTTCTGTCCACCTTTATTGCTAATCAAGCCTCGTCTTTTGCAATCGGACTCACACAGCTCCTTGTGTCAATTTTTTTTTGTTGAACATCTAATTTAGGTCAAAGTATATACGTGTTAATATATGTGTTTGCTTTTAAACGCAGTTAAACGCCCCGTTTTTTATCGGACAATTAAAATTTAATTGGTAGAATATTGCGCGTTATTTTAACATGTCAACTTTATGTACGTTGTTGAACACTGACCTAAATTATCATGAGTCTATACTTCGTGTCATTTAAAAAGATATGTCTCGTTAAATAACCCTGTAATAGTCGATGTGTGTGTGTCTTTAGGGAGACCATTAGTGGTAACTTAATTTAAGAAATCTACAATCTGTGTAAAGTACGGTCTGGCCAGCGACGTGTTGGAGCGGGTTATAAAGAACCCAAAAATTGTAAACGATATGTAAAATCGGCGCTAATGCAGGCAACAGCGACCAACGGTTGAGCATAAACTTATTTTTATGTGAAATGTTGTATAATTTTAACATTAATTAAAAAAAAGTAATAATTAAAACATTCTGTGCGGGACATAAGGTGATACATTACAAGTTACAAATATTTCAATGGTCAAAATTTCACAGAAAATATACGAAGCCCTAAAACATACAAACAAACTGCATAAAACTTCACTTAATTTTCTAAACGATAATATGAAATCTTACTACATAAACGGGTGTAATTTTTTTTATATAAATTAGTACATATGTATCAAGCTAACAATTGTCACCGTGTGTTATCTAGTTAGTTTTATATGATTATAACATTAACGAAATGTATATAATAAATCAATCATGACCAATTTATAAATAAGTCTGGACCGATAACGAGTAATGCCATGTTTTGTGTTACTTATCATGCATCCATTTGTTAGCAAAAATATACATAAGCGGTTAACAAACTAATTTATTTACAAAGACTTTATATGTGTGATTGAATTCCAAATGTCGTGATGTGTATATAGACGTGACAATTGTAATAATTTAATTATTATGTTGGTAGGAGGTACATCGCAAGATTATGTATTATTCTATATTAATATTATGTATAACCCAAGTTTTCTTTTATAAAGAAAAGTATACAAACCAGCTAACCAACGAGCGTCAGTTGTTAAACGCTTGATTGAACCGGACCTTACTCGACATTGTCCAGATTGCTCTATGTACCAATGTATTTTTCGGATTTCATATGTACATTATACGACGTTCCTACAGTGAAGGAGAACATCGTGATGGAACCTGCTCATATCGGCGAAGAAATTCAAAGTTATGTGTGGAGTCAACCAACCCGCAATGGGTCAACGTGGTTGACTATGGCCTAGTCACCCCTAAAATTAGGCTAGGCTCAGTGGGGACGTGTAGTGAGCTGATGATGACAAATCAGCAATACGTATAGCTGTGTTCGATTATTATCTTCAGACTTTGTCTGCCCACTGTTAAACATAGGCCTTCCTCAACGCCTTCCTCTATGTGGTCCTCCTTACGCAGTCAACGATTTCTCGCGTTCGATCCCGGTATAAAAACAGGCAATGAACGCGACTATACAAAACGTAATAGACTTCGTTGGTTCCTAGGTTTCTAGGTTTAATATCCTGGCATCACCACACTGATATTAACTAATAAATAACATTTCTGTCCTAATTATTTTCGTGCGCTTCATTCTCATTGATATAATATATATCAAAAAGATTATATTTCATTACAATCTATGACGCACGTTGCAAAAAACAAAAAATGGATGTCATTACATTATTTTGTTTATATTTAATCTAACCTTCGTTTTATTCGATAAAGCCTACTTAAGGATATAGCTCCGTCGACAACTTTCCCTTCCAATGGAACAGGTTTATTTTATACCAAAACTGTACAGCCTTACAAATTTACTACGTATCTATCTGCCTTAATATGCTTAAATTGAATTAAGCCTAAATATAAGTATAGCACTTCATAGTAAGTGGAAACAAGCAACTGTTTGTAAATATTATTTTTTTGAATAAAAAAAAAAACATTAACAATCAGATCAACGTGTTGTTCCTTTGCTTTTATTTAAGAAAAAAAAATGAAGAACACATCGTCATATGATTTGATTTGACAAAACAAAAGACGAATTGGGATTTATGACAGATGTGACGCGGTCGCATGGTGCGGGTGACAGTTTCAGTAATGTTTCGATTCACTCTTGAAGGCTGTCACGATTTAATAATTATAATCTAGTATTTCAGTTGTACATTCATAATATATTAAATAATTAATAACTGTAGTAACTTAAATTTAACAGAGCCAGAATGTTAGACGTATTTAGTGATGAGATGTACTGCTACGATGAATTGTCGATGTTTATATAATTAAAAAAAAAGTACATTGTGCTTAGTTAAATTTTGATTGTAACATTGAAAAAGGTTTTAATCTCTAGAAAATACGCTCTGGTACATCCCGCGATAAGGGAGCCTCCTGATAAATACCAATTAAAAAGTAATTTTCATGCCAACATTAAAGATAACTAGATTTATGCTGGCAGCGATAAAAATGAATTTCTAAATGTCCTAGTCATGTCATATTGACTGATGTCAAGGTCACACAGGCAGCTACCCGTACTATGTTACTGCCCACATAGTATACAAGAGGTGCCGAAACTGCACATCAGTGTAAGACTATAAAATATAAAGGATAATTAGGTATTGCATAGGTAACATTTTTCAAAATAACATAATTGAAACCTTATGTAAACGGCGCTAATGATCAGTACAAGATTTTTTTAAATTAAAATATTAGTAGATTTTTGTTAATTTACTAATATTTCTTGTGACCATTCCCGGTAAGCTTGAGCTTGTTAGGATATGGTGGACGACAATAGTCGAATGGCGGTATTCGAACTCAAGAGCTCTAGATCGGTAGTCCGTAGCCGTAACCATTAGGCTATTGGCGCTTCATGATATTAAACAATGATTTGACACAACAGATGGTACCATTGTAAAACTATCGTTTCGAATTAACAATGACTAAAGAACAATTATCCACTTACTAAGTCCAGACCTCTGTCGCATTACTTACTAATAAAGTCGGTCGAAAGTTTAAATAATTCAAGAGTTGTAAATAGAATTCTAGAAACTATTCAACTTTGGCCGCGATACGTTTATTGGGTTCATTCAGTCATTCCTCGTACAATCTAGAGCTCGTTGACGTCAATTTAAATAAGTTCTATTTCAGGACCGATGAATGATCAGTTTATATTACGCATATGACGTTATGATAGACGCTAAATGCCAATTCTAATTTTTATTAGTGCACTAATGGGTTGATGTTTTTGCCCCGCACAGCCACGCTGCGGAATCGTCTGTCCTCGGTGACAATTCCAAACCAATACGACTGAGGGTCCTACAAGAAGCGAGCGTACTTCTATCTTAAAGACCGGCAACACATCCGTGGCTCCTCTGGTATTGCGGGTGTCCATGGACGACGATGATCCTAGTTTACCCCGTTCTTATATCAAAAAAATATTCTGCTATCTAACAGTGGTTTGGTGAACCACATAAAAATATCATTATCTCAGTTTTATAAGAACAACTGAGGGAGACGACTGTATGTTTTCAGTATATTTTGGTATTGAAAGGTCACGGTGATTCAATCATAACTTCAGTATACTAATAGGTATAGATTCAACGCGTCGTTAACACACAATACAAAATATCAACGTTAGTACAAATGTTATTGTTTTCTCCGCATTCTATCCATGTTTTATGCCATTTCCAGTAGCGTGTGCAACTGTGACATTTAAAGGTAAATGATTCTTATAGAATAGTGCTGATTAATGCACGACCTTTTTATTGTTTTGTTGTCTATACGTTGATTGCTCGAATTCATTGTACAGCGTTTGAATAAGTCGGTTAATCAAGAAACTAGCGTCATTTGTTTCGCAATGTTACGGAAAAGCTTCGACAATGTGTCATTTTAATGTATGATATTCTTATTATTGTCAAATTATAATAATGGTATGGAGATGGTATGCGAAGATATTATGAGCACTAGAACAAGGTGATTAGATTGAATATGGATGGATTGTGTGAAAGAGGATATGACGTCTACAACCGCCCGCCGGACCACGTCACAGCGGCTACCAGCCTCAATCAAAAAGAAACTGAAGTCGTGGCTTATCCAGAAAGCTCTGTACAGCTGTTGATGAATTATTTATATAATATTTCGACTTGACATGTTATTTTGTTTAATACTAATCTCATTAATTAAGTTATATAATTTTATTCCTTGACTGACTAATAACTACCGACATTGTTTCAAAATATCTGTTGTACTAAGCCAGCGTGGTTGACTATGGCCGAATCACCCCTAATAATAGGGTAGGCTCCGAGCCCCTCGGTGGGGACGTTAAATGATCTGATGATGAGCAAACTAAAGTCATATTAACTAAATGTCTATTATATATAACTAGGCATTAATATAGAAAATATTGAAGAATTAAACTGCCAGTCTTTTACATGGTCGTAAAATTAAAATATATACTTGGTTTGATTTAAACTTTTTTCGGTCTATATGAATACAATAAACCTGCAATACGCCTATAAAAATATTGATCTAACGCCAAAAAGTTGATGAAACGCATCAAAAAGAGTTAGTTTAAACAGAAATTTATTGCACGACCTTTTAAAATTGAATTTACAAAATATATTTATCAGAAAGACTTTGTGGTACAGTTTAGCTTTTGCTGTTGTGAAATATGAAATACACAAAGCAACGTAACAGCTGCCATTCTCGAAGAACTCGCAGCAGATAACGCTTGCGGGTATATTTTATTATTGCACAAATGCTGAAGATAACATTTCCACAACGCCCCTTTTCATGTATGGCTGACTTTTATATATTTATTATTTAATAAAGTACAAATTTCGAGTTTCTACAAAAATAACAAAAACAACACAAAATGTACTGATTATAATCAAAGTAAAGTTCTCTCTAACGATTTTTTTTTAAATTAAAAATAAAATCCTCTAAACAGGTAGTGTGACGAAAAGAAAACTATTACACAACCTCCCACCCCCCTCTCGCCCGCGAAAAACGATTACATTAAAAAAAAGATATAAAAGTAAAAAGTCTTTAATAAATAAATCTACCATAAGGTTTTGTAAGTATAGCATGTTTTATGACATAAAAGGTAAGACGATTAGGAGCTCGTACACACAGCAGACTTTTTATCGACGGATAATTTAATCAGGCGTCTAATTAGTATGAATTTGTATGGAAGTGAGCGTCATTACAACGATTTAACAACCTAACCCGATCGAAGACGGTCGATAAAAAGTCTGTAGCCTGAGATTATTCAAATGGTAAGACAGTTTGAAAGGTGTCGGAATAATTTTCAAATTGGTTGTTTTCCTCTATTTAAGAAATAGATAGCTTGAAATCAAAGTGAGTTGGCCAGTTCAGACATTTACTAATTAGGAAACCGATGTCCAGTAAATAAATCAACAACGGTCCTCTAGTAAATTCCATCCATCCATCCATCATAGATGTACCCCGATCGTATCATAGACAAGTTGTAGAGCGACCCTCGTAAATCCGAATTGATTCATCAACGTTCAGAATTGAAACTAACACAAGCACGTAACAAGAACTACATGCTTTTATTTATTTGACCTTTAAATGTTATTAATTACCCTATTCATAAAACTTTAGTGTTCAATTTGTAATAAAATGTTGATACTACTTCGATATAAAGAGACAATATTTGATGGGCACATGAGACGCGAAACAATTTTTTTTAATTGTTAATATACTAATCCTTGCCTTTTACTTTTACTGTTAAATAAATCGAGCTACAACTTGCGTTATTATTTTACAAATTATATGTTAATCAGGATCTACAGTCGAATTCAATGGAAATGAGAAATTATAATTACATTTCACTGTCTGACAATGTTATTTATTTGGGAATGTTTAATTTGATGATGCCAAAGTTTGTTTTTTAATAAGTTTAGTGTTACAGACTTATAGGGGTAATATTGTTTAGTAGGTTTCTTATGATTTCTCATTTCCATTGAATTTGACTATACAATTTGTCACTCTTTGTATTTATTTCTTATTATACTATGTCCCGTGTATGCATTCTATTGTGACCTCGTGAACGACTTTTAAACGAATTCCAGAACTAAGTTGCAATTAATTCTGTTACCGGCTCGTGCCGGTTAGGATCGTACGTACGTGGGACGAACGTCAAAACCTGTGTTTCACAGAGAGTCGAGCGACCTAATTAGTTGCACGCTTTTGTATTTCTCCAACACATTGAATGTAGTTTTTTAAAACTGTTATTAATAAATAATTTTGAGGTACTATATTAAATCAACTTATACATATAAAAGATGGTGGCTCAGGGATTTTGCTATGTAGTCTAGATATCGGATTCGATCCTCGCTCCGCAGTACTTTACAATTTTCGATATTCACGTGTACATTTATTTACGCGACGTTGTTACATCTATGCTGACATATATGATATATGTCAGCTCATAAATGATATATGAGCTGACGACGATATATGATATTATATATCTCCTTCTCAAAGGCCGGCAACGCATCTGCTACTCTAGTATTGCGGATGTCTATGGCCGTCGACGACTACTTCTGTGGTCCCGCCGCTAGATTCCCCCTTCTTTTACATTAAAAAAAAAACTATATAAATAATCATGTATTTTTAAATGAAAATAAGAGTATACCTTACTTTCTAACGTTATATCTAACGATGAACATATTTTCTAAAGGCTTTCATCCCCGCGACAAGGTTTAATTCGGTTCTATATTACATCCGAACGATAAAATCCAGAACCTGTTACATTCCTCGTGTCACATAACTCGCGCACGTATTAGTCCCCCAATGGTATTCGAGTATTCGCCACCGACCTACAGTGAATACCGACTATTTAAAAAGTAAAACTATGTTAGATAAAGACTCAGCCAATCAAAGCACTCGTAATGGGACGAGTAACCTATATATCATCATTTGATGTCAATTGTTTTAAATCGAAATCTTAAAACGTGTTATTGGTTGGCATCAGTGGTAAAAAAAATGTATCCAGAACAACGGCAGTCAAGTTGTGAATTTCATATCTTTATGGTGTCAAAAAAATAACCTGCAATTTTTTTCAAATATATATTTTGATATGAAATTTTCTACGACTCAATCTCTTTACCTAGACGAGACGTAAACGAGCAGTATTCAGAATCTGTCGGCGACATGTATTTCGAATGAAATTGGGGCCTACCTTAAAGCTGTTAGCAATCTATGAAAGGATTTTTCCAAGCGACCATATTGTGTTGTAAGAACTTATTTATAAGGACGTCTGAAAAGAAATCGTGTACGCGTATAAGGAATTGAAATTCTAAATCGTTTATTATTTGAAATCGTTTCTCTGCAACCAAAAAGTTTGCAACCTTTTTACAATCTTTTACTTTTTAAATTTTAATATGGCATCCATGTAGAATATCTCATAAAATACTAGAAGGAAATCAAAAATTTAAGTGATTAAGCTAAGCAATTTTTGAACAACACATAGAATCTTGTCAGTAATGTAAAATTACTCCATTCTGCGTATATTTACATTGATAGATGGTTAGCAGTTAGAGCGAAATCGCGTTTAGAAGTTAGTTATAGTTAAAATTCTTAGTTTCGTTTAAAACATTTCAGTTTTAGCCAAAGAAAAATGCGGTCGAGAAACGCTTTCTAGATCTCTTAAGCGATACAAAGCGTTTTACGAGCCTTTCTCTCTGGGTATAATTTAGTTCATGTGACGCCCATTTGTCGAGCTCTCGCGGCCTCGTGTGATCTGACGTATATACCACTGCTTTAAATCATCCGCCTTATTAAAGTGATACGATAGTATCACAGTATAACGAACGAATGGTGATATATTTTTACGTATTGGTAATACTACAAATACCAAAGATTTTGTTTTATATCGCACCTTATACTAAGTGATGATGTGATTGAAAGATAGTGCCCGCTAGCTTATTAAGCGGTTATTTACTCTAATTTTGAAGGCGCCTACATCGTAGTTGGACGGAAATACTGACGCCGGTTGAAGTTTGGATGGATAGATGAAAGGATATTTGTTGAATTGGATGAAATGTGGTATAGATGTTAAAGAATATCATGGAAAACGCATAGCCTATCAAGTTTCATATCAATTTCACGTGACTAGGGTCATAGGCGACATCTACTATGTTAAAATATAGCTAAAAGTTTACATTAGGACCAAACCAAAAAATGAACAAGTTCAAATTATTTTTTTTGGGTCATAAGAATTCTCTGGCATTTCCAGAATATGCTATAATCTGTGTCGTGGTTGTAGAACTCATAAGGAACGTACATATAAAACACAATAATCTAGAAGTGGCACTTTGATTATTAAAAGTAATCATTCAAAAATATTTTTCTAATTAATTTATGTGCTAAATAAAACGGCTTACAATAAAACTGTAATTTCGATGACGAAAACATTTATTTAATGTTTTTTTCGATTAATATGACATTGCCAATAATTGATTTCTAATAGTATTGAAGTTAAAAAAAATGTGTAATTCTTTTATATTTTAACAACACTTTTTTGAATATATCTTTTATGGATCATTATTTTGTAATTATAAAACTATTATCATAAATGAGAATGTAATTAAAAATTACTTTAAATAACTTGCATATGTCAGTTGCTTCATTATATGTAATAAAAATAGAATAATTGACAGTAGAAGTAATATTCAGACTAACTTTGGTCCGCGACTCGGTCGACGGGGATTAAGGAAAACATAATATGTGACCAATACGTTATTCCAGACTATGCTGTACAGCTTTGCCAAAATTCAGCAAGATCATTTTTTTTATAAAATTATAGCAAATATCTGTTATTATGCTAATATACCTTTTACCACTCCAACTAACCTCGTACTAAGATAGAGTTTACGATAATAATCAAATGTCGGGATTTGAACTCTCGACCACTTGATCGAAATATCCTTAACCTATTAGGCTATAGGTGCTTGCTCTGGGTCGTACAGTAGCTCGGTGCAGAGGGCGCCGGTGCGTTCCTTTGGAGATCCTGGGGCCCTCACAATCGCACCTGAGGGCGGCAAGGGGGATTTAGTGTGTTAGAGTTTCACAGAACCCTGCACCCCCCCCCCAAAAAAAAGGGCAGGATATCAGGTAAAGATTCCCCTCCCCCCACACCAAAAAAAGGCTATTGGCGCTTTTATATTAGTTATTCCCTGTTAGCTCTGATAAGGAGGTGGTATTCACGAAATTATTAATGCTCCGATGCACTAATATGATTATAATATTAATTAATTCCAACATGGTGTGGATATTACTCGACTGAACACGGCTGAACATGATTTGATTATGCGCAGGTAAGTCATCCGGATCAACGTATGAACTGCCATTATTAAACTTAATTGAATTCTGGATCCCGTTTACTTTAATTAATAAACAACATATTATATAAGGAATTGTGTTTGTATATTATTAATTAAATCAAAATATCAACAATATGGTAATGATACGACCAAATATAGTTGCACTTGTATCGTTTTATAATTATAACCTACAAATATTCTTCCTGTAATCCTTATTTAAGTGCCCGTAAGAGCTTGTCTGAAGTAATATATGTATAACATATTTGTTGTCCGGCGCTCTTACGGTGAAGGAAAACATCGTGATGCAACCTGCACATATCGGCGAAGTAATTCAAAGACATGTGTGAAGTCAACCAACACGCACTGGGCCAGCGTGGTCGACTATGGCCTAGTCACCCACTAATAATAGGGTAGGCTCTGAGCCCCTCGGTGGGGACGTATAGTGAGCTGATGATGATGATATTTGTTACTCATCATCATCATCATCACAT
>JAODUI010000023.1:1720978-1736598 GCA_027563995.1 Papilio gigon
TCGGCCAAAATCAAAATGAGTTTATGGACAAAGTGTATATGCGATGACGGCTTGGAATTTTCATATTGTGTTAGTAGGATTAATGTTATATTCTAATTAAAATGTACACCCTTTATTACACAGATTAAATAATTAAACTTTTAATTATTAATAAAATATTAATATTCTTTCGTGAACCAATTGTTCTTAATTAAAAAAAATGTATTAGACTCATCATCATCATCATCACATCAGTCATATGTCCTGCGCTGATGATGCATTGTTCAAAATTATAAAATGTAATAGGAAAAATGTCGGTGAACAATACTAAAATACAATACACAAAATTCTTGCTTTTGACTGGACTTCGTACTTTGAATTTAAAAAAACATAAAGGAAGTAGCCTATGTATTAAGGCTTCCAGACCTGGCAAGCCATTTTGTAGTTACATGCTAAGAAACTACATCCATATATTTTTTCTTATTATTTTCTTACAAATAGTAAGACAGGTTACTATAAATAGAACTCTAAACTGGTTATAGAACAGAAAAAAAAACAATTAGTTAAGTTCTCTTTAAATTTCGCGCGGGTGGAGTCGCGGGTTACGACTAGTAAAGCCGTAGAAAACCATATAGCGAGTTCATCTAGGCGAGTGCAAGGCGCAGATTTAAAAGAGTCTTTTCATGCACCGTTTACATTCTAAAGACGTAGACTTTTATTTGAAACGAAATGCTCCGTCGTACGTAACACGAGCTGCAGGTAACCCGCTCTCCGCTGTGACCTATATCACACTAATAACATTTTCAATTTGACTTCAAAAGATTAAGACGCCATGCTTCCTTGAAATTCAACCACGATTTAACTTAAATACAATATGACTTTCGTAACAGTACGTTGTAGATAAACGAATAATCTAATAGTAGTTAAGTAATACAATCTTAATTAATAACTATACATAATACGTTAGTTATTTTGCTTTCTCTAAACTTTATAATCTACATAAAAAGGTGTGAAGAATTATTTTAAAATATAGACCAATTAACGTACATTACAAATTTGTCATATATCTTGGCGCTACGCAACTCTATTTTTTTTTTAATTTTCAAGATTCCAAATAATTTAATAGGCTGCTCTGTATTCGAACGATATTATTTTACCAAAGAGGTTGTAAATTATTTCCTCATAGCTCAAATATATGATAACGGTTGAAAAGGGTAATCGTGTATTGTTAGATCCTTTATGTTTTGCTGCCAAAACATTCGTCGGTCGTTTGTCATGGTCGGTTTGTTGTACAGTCGCAAACGTTCGGGATGTTCCACTTTAAAAAAAAATGCCTTGTCCTCAAACTCTGCCCTTTCTCACAAATTGAGGAATGAGAAGCATATAAACCGCGTTAATAATAAAAAGTAATTAGTCGCCAGCCTGGTATGACGTTTGGCTTTGTGGCTTTTATGCCTGCGTCGTCGACTCAATACGTATTAAGTCGACGACGACTAGACGTTCAAGCGGCTATGGGTTTAACTGGAACACAGCGAAAGGACGCGATGGTACGTCGACCGCAACTCAGCCGACCACTAAATAATATCTTAATGCCCTTGTTACACTAAGTTTACACTGTCGCATTACCTGTCTGAGAACATATTTTCGTCTGTGTTATTTCAAAGAGAGTGAGAGGGAGGTGAAATGCACAGTAACATCCGAGACACTTAAGATATACTAACAGCTGCCCGCGACTCCGTCCGCGTGAAAGTATCAAAAATAGTGTTGTGTAATAGCTTACATATTTTGGAGATACGTGATAACAAATATCCATCCATCCATGTAAACTTTTACATTAGAATTAGTAAGAAGTAAGCTGGACACAGTGACATCTAGCTGAATGTAAATACAAAAGTCCAAATTTAATATCAAATAAAAGAAATATTAGTACTTGCAAATGTGACGAAATAGTTCATTTCCGTGTTCCCCAAACACAGTAAAGCGAATCTGTCCTGTAATATTTGTAAAAACGTTTTGAATTTAATATTTTGTATTATGCATACAATATGTTAGAGAAACAATATTGAACGTTTTAAATGTTTACCCGTTCACGGACCGTGTACTCTTGCAGCCGGCAAACAACAAAGGGGTGGGCGAATGCTGATCGAAACTTGTAATAAATCAACGCTACAGTTTTCCGGACGAAGAAACTAGTTTTGTTGCAGAAACTATGAATATACAGTTGTATTCATACCATTATCTTTGTTTTTTTAATGACATTTCTTTTATCACTTCAACAAAGCTTTAGAACTGTGTCAGGATATGGTCCACTACAGTAGTCGAATGGCGGGATTCGCACTCTAGACTACGTGATCGGACATCCGTACCCTAACCATAAAGCTATTGAGGCTTTAATGCTGTGGCAGTTATAATCTGTCTATTTATGAAATATCATTATTTATAACATCGCAGAACCATTATAAATATAAAAACGAATGCCTATGTTATGATAATCAGCTACGAAATTATTTGAATGACGAAGCTGAAACAAGGAACTGACGAAAGCGAGATACAAAAACCGTTAAGCGACGCCAAATGAGGGTTTAATCGCGCCATAATGTGAGTTCGGCCTCTAAGAACCTTTGGAGCCATGGCTGTCAGTGGTTCCGTCTTCGTTTGCATATCCCATACATTTCATATTCTTAATTATATACGTTTTTTTTGTTCCCTGGAAGAATAACTACGATCTAATAGTCAATTTAATTTTTTGATATTTCTATTTAATACTAAACTTTTTATCTAATGAATACTATTAGTGCTAGTTAAAAAATAATTAAAAAAATTGATGTCTTTGCACCTCCTTACATAAACAAGTCGATACACATATATGTAAAGTAATTCAAAAATATGTATGACGTCCCATCCGCACTAGGTACGTGGTTACCTATGGTCAAGTTGTCATATATGGCAGTATAGCACACACATATGGCACAGACACAGGACACACAGTGGGGACGTAAAGTGAGCTGATGCTACAATTTATTACCAAATTACTGGACTGCGATAAAAAAGCAAAGTCCCATCTTGGTTCTGTAATATAAGAAAATTTGTGCAATTCCCAAGCATGGCACGCAACAGGCCCAAATTTAAACGTAATGAATGGCCCAAACACACGCCGAACAAGCAATATGTGTGTGTTCCTTAACAACGCAGCTTAAGGTGGGTTTCCATGGCCTTTTATCAAACATATATTATCACATTACACAATAAAATGATAACCAAATAAAAAGAGCAAAAAGACCTATATAATATACAGAAGTTAGAGGTTCCCGCGGAAAAACCATTATAAAAAAAAATACAAATAATTTCAACCCTCACATTTTCATTAAAAAAAAAACAAAACTTAAAAAGGTGTAGTTTAATTTAATAAGAGCATATTCTCTTTTAAAATTTTCAGTTACGTTTATAATTTTTAAACTTGACGACTCTCAGAATGCCAGTTTTATTAGTGAGAATTTTATTTGTGCCGTATTTTTTTTCTATTTAAAGCATTAAATATACGTACTGGAAGTTAAGGTCAAGGGTAAGTATTAGAAAAAGTATGTCGAAAAACTTATAATCAAAACGCATATAAACTTATTTCTACCCGGAAGACTTACCCGTGATGTTGTCACCAACATAATCTGTATAATGTAACCCATTTGGGGAACATGTTTCGGTACTCTAAGTTGAAGTTAGGAAGCTTTAGCAGTGATAGACGCTGATTAAGGCAAGCTTTCGGATCATGGCTAAACTTTATCAGAAGTTTGTTGTGTCGTAGACGTTTAAATATACATTGTTATTAGAGTGAGAAAACGTTTTGTGTATTTTGTTCTTCATATAATAAACTGGCGTTTGCTCGCGACATAGTATGGATGGAATAATAAAACATAGCCTACTTTACTCCCTCATATATAAGCTTCCAATAAAAGTCCCGTCAAAATCTTCAGTTTTATAGATTAGTGGCGACTTGCATACGAACATACGGTATCACAAAAATTTTACAAATTGTTTTTTTTTAAGTTACACAAATATATCATAAGCACGAAATATAACCATTTTTACTTCAACATTCCATACAGATACTATAATTTTATTGACTATATAAATTAACTAGACTATAACGTAATGTAATAAAATACATTTCGTATTAATTTACAAAAACAAGACCTGTCAACCTTCTTAATGCACAATTTCACGTCCGTAATCGTTTATATCAAACATATTGTCATATCGTCATATCGTCGATAGTTTTACAAATCTAGTGTAATCGTGACAGAAATCAATACCCTTTGTATATCGTGTATTTTTAGAATTGATAAGACTCAATAAAATATCACTCATATTAATAAAAACTTTGGCTATCAGTAAAAATGACGGACTAAATGGCATACTGTGTCTACATTAAACAAACACTAACAATTTAAATTGTATTAATAACTTTTATAATATATTGATGTTTACGTATTGTTAGAATTCTATGTAAAAATACGATGATGGACATCTACTATACAAAATACAATGATATACAAAATTACTAAAAGATATTATAAAATAAATAAACTGTAAAAGTAATTCCGGAGAAAATTAAATTATATACCGAACTGTAAAAGAGACATTAGCGCCACAGCGAGATAGATATAAAATTGTAATAATAAATATTTAGTTCACAGTAACACTATAACAATAACAAAGTCACTAAAGGCATTATTATAGAGCCTTGATTACTAAATTTACTGCCGCCCGCGACTCTATTCCTGTAGAATTAAAAAAAAAACTTAATTACAAGTCTATACGACGTTACAACCTATCTCTGTTGTGAAATTTATTCAGATTCTTTCAGGTGTTCTAGAATTAGGTGACAAATATCCATCCGGACAAATTTTTCTGTTGTTACAATTATGTAAGATCGGTGAGAAATATTTACTTCAACTAATTACTATTAAAAAAAAAAGTGATAACAAATTCTTGTAAAATTATTTTTTTTTACATTTACGTCCAGCAGTGGGCAAAGAAACCGTGATGATGATGATGATTTGTAAAATGATGTCACAGACATAAAACATAAGGTCAACACTTACCCATTAGAAAACTACAACCAAAGAGTTTTTGCATGCAGACTATAATTAACACTTTGAAATAACTAAATGAAAAACAATTTTTTTTTTAATAATTTCGCACAACTAAATGTCACTTCACAAAACTTATATGAATATATTACTTATGACAATTTACGAATATATGCTCGGAGAGATTTTCTCCCTTTTAACCAGCATACACGCGTCTACATCATCCGCGGTGTGTCGGGAAACTGGCGGGAAAACTCTTATTGGCGGGAACACAGCGCTCGGGAAGAAGGGTCGGTCTTAAGGATTAATGTATACGGTGCTTCGCTTAAATAAATTGATATTATATTTATTAATACATAGATTTTTAAATAAAATTATTCAATTATTTAATGACAAAGGAATTCATTATGGAACCCTCTCTGATTAATACATTTGTGCTAGTGGTTGTCGTTCGAAATTCGAATTTAAACCCAAATAGTTTTATTGTAAAAAAATGCCGTTATTCTTTTCTTAAACTAGATATTTGCTTCACTTATTTTTAGCATACAGCTAGGTTTCTTTCAAAACTATATTAATTTTCATGACAAAAACTAATACGCTTTTAGTAATGCATTAAAAAAATATTGGTTACAACCTATTTTAATTCTATGGTATAATTAAGTATAATTTAGAGCGTGAATTAGTAATAAAAATTTTTGTTGCTACCAACCTGTACAAAAAAATGATTGCTATAACTCATATGTAGATAAGTTATGTACTTAATATGTACTAAACTTTATCTTCACTTAGTAAAGACATGCCTACTTCTATTCGATCACTTGTACAGTTGTAAGTCGATAACCAAGTGAAGTAATTCGTCGTTCGTTAAAGATTTATCGGCACAATTGATTCAAGTTACTCCATTAATTGTACAGTTGGGGAAAGTTTAATATTCTTAATGTTGTATAATCCAGTGCCTATATTATTAATTTCGAATCTTCTTTGAACTTCAATATTACACTACTTACTAACGTAGCTTAAATATATCTTGTGATGTATCTAATGCGATTGTTCATCAGTAAATAAAAATAGTAATAAGACCTTTATACTAAATTGTGATGAATGAGAATATCCGGCTCCCTGGGAGGGTCTCCTCCTGGGGAAAACCAAAAAAAAGAACCAATACGTTTAAGATTATAAGCGAACAATCTTATAAAGCTCCAATAGTCTGATGGTTAAGTACGGTTATCTGATCACCAGGTCGAGTTTGAATCCCACTATTATATTCGAATGAATGAAATCTCGTGAATCATGTTCTAGTACAAGTCTAGAGCAAAGTCTAGTTGGGATGGAACAAGAAACATAAGTAATTTAATAAAAATATTTTAGAACAATTAAAAAGAGACAATCCTGTTAAACTTTACTTCGGTTTTAAAAATGCTTTTGGCACACGAAACGATTTTTTGTATTAACATTAAGTATCCTGTTACTTAGAAATTAAGTACAACTATAGATAGTCAATGTTCAAACTAAATCTAAAAGCGAAGGGTAACTTTCATAATCTCCGTTAGACTTTTATCCTCATTGGTGTTATAAAAAGCTGCAGCGCCGATGCACTAAAGTACCACAAAGCCAGAGCTTTTAAAACTTTTTAATTCAACACGGCGAAGAAGTTTTTTTAAACAGTCTGTGCATCCCAGAGGTTATTGATCTCAAACCTTTTAAAATATATATGAAATGTTCATTAAGTTTCATTAAGTAGACTTCGGGTTGGCTTAAAGACGTGATCAAGTCTTGATCGCATCTCGTCTGGAGATTTATGTGACCCTGTTCACTTATAAATGTTTCTATCACATCTCTGCGTCTCGGGACAGTCTTATTTTTATATATCTAATAAAAACGACGAAAGCAAAAAGGTAGTAAAAGTGTAACAACAATTTAAGTCAAAACCAAATAATCATAATTAGTTTTGTCTTAAATAATGATACAATGTAACAAGTACCAAATGTAACACGAAGCGCCAATAGTCTAATGGTTAAGGGTACGGACTGCAGATCCAGTGGTCGTAGGTTCGAATCCCGCCATTCGACTATTGTCGTGAACCGTATCATTACACAAGCTATTTCAAGCTTACCATGAAAGGTCACAAGTAATATTAGTAAGTTAACAAAAGTTTATTAATGTTTTATTAAAAAAAAATTAAATAGTAATTTCATAATAACAATTTCATGTTTCGTGCATTAGATGCATCTGTATTATAACGAATGAGCAAATTTTAATATTTTTGTCTTTCAGTCTGCAAGCCCACGATGGTTTTGGATAATCCTCAAAACGTGTGGACTGATTTTGATAGAACTTATATTGAAAGATAGCTGATATATGCGGGAGTAACATAACTAACGATGTCGCGAACAAACATGAATTTAATATTGTTTTATCAATCATTGTTTGAACGTTTGCTCGATGCAGCGGTGTTTTCCTTTGAACTGAATTCGAGTTCTAAAGCTTTATAAGATCGCTACGGAACTTCTTTGATTCTCGAATCTTTCCATTATGCATTGTCATTCGACTATCGTAAAACGTACTTCTGACAAATTCAACACGGCTTGAGAAAATCCAATTAAGTTTGCAAGGTTTTATTGTTTGAGCGGAACTGAGAGCTCAAATAATTTGATGGATACAAATTGTTTCGCAATCGTATACCTCGCTATTTTATACGTTTTCGAATATTTTAACATTTCTTAAAGTTTTTAAACTTACAAAGAGGGATAAGTAGAAATACAGCATGGAATCAATTCCAATCTATGTTACATTCTAATTCTAAACATGTTTTTTTTTTAAATAATCATTAGACGAAATACTACTGTGTTTTTTTTTAATCTTACACGGAATTTATTATAAATTATGACGTCACAATTATATCTAATTAGATGACACATATATAAAAGGCGGAACATACAAGGAAATTAATATTACATACCCTGAATATTACTCTATTATGTTACGGAAGTCATATGAAATTACAAAAGCAAGTATACCAGCGATAAACGTTTTATTGAGTACCAAATACGTTTGAACAGCAAATCTAACTGATAAACCTGACGCAGCCACGGATTGAGCTATGAATTGACTATCTTTATGATTATGGACTACGATAATAAAATCCGCAAACATAAATTCTATTATATGACGAATAACCAATTCAGAGATATATCGCCTTAAGCTCTGGTAGTAGTTACCGTCATTTGTTTTACAACGTGCTTGTGACTGTGAACAGTAACAGCCTTCGTGTGTATGGGACCATATTCATTTTCTTTATGTAGCATCTACGAATCGTAGCTTGTGCTACGACATGTGCTACGCCGCCTAGAGTTTAGAGTTAGAACCTTGAAAGTTAGGAATACTTATTTCATTTTTTTTAAACTTTTAAGAAAAGTTGAAGACCGACATTTAAGTAAAGGTCGTAGCATCAAATGAGCTAAGCGTCTATTTACATAAATGACCTTTAAACTAAGATGATATAGTTTTATTACATATAATTATCTACTGAATTAATGGTTCAGGCTTGGATATAAATTCAACGAGAGATTTATTATAATATATCGGTCTAACTTGATTTTCATTTTCAATTTAATAAATAAAAAATATTACTAGTCAATTGAGTAAAGACGGCGCCTTAGTAAAATATATCGTTAGTAATGTATTACCATGTAATGTAGTACGAATAGTTAAAGAAAATGGTAATTTTAAATGAAAAAGTAATAACTTAATGATTTTTGTGAATAAGTGTGCATCGCGCTTTGTTTAAGCTCCACATAATAATTATCGCGGCCTCAATTCGCTGCCGGCTCATTCGCAAAATCATTTCGCTGATTTCTGTCCGTCCACAGGGAATATTTAAATTGAAATAATTCATGAGCACATAATTCAACATCACTCGCTGCTCCAAATTAATCTTCACGATGTCAACTTATTTTTTCTTTCAAAACCTAACCTAAAATTTCAGATACGTAAAATAATTACTATACAATATGAATTACATTTACACAATCATCAACTTTAATGTTCGTCCGAGAATTAATGTCAACTATAGATTAAATTGGACGGTGGACCGATGACTTGGTCAAGATTGTTTTTTTTTCTTTATACGAGAAGGGGAGCAAACGAGCGGCGGGATCACAAGCGCGATCAACGACGCCCATGGACACCTGCAATACTAGAGGAAGCACAGATGCGGCCGGTGCAAGACCGGTCATGATGGCAATCGATAAGAGAGGCCTACGTTCAGCAGTAGCCTCTGGGTGAGTATAATGATGATGCTAGATTCGCTTGGCATTACCTGAAAATTCATCGGCCTAGATTAAAAAAAAATAAGTAAGCATCTACACAATTCCACACATATAATCTCTATTAGTACCGCATTTCATCCCAATCTATTTAGCTTTTATTTAAGCTTCCGCACCAATTAATATCGGGTACGCTATAAACTTTAAAATACTGGCTATCTCATGCATTTATCTATTAAAAGAAGAAAAAAAACGTCCTGTATTTCTGAGTAGGGTTGCTATATTGTACGCTTAAAAAAGCCTTCAAAGAAAACGTTAAACGCTATGTAATCAGTTTGACAATTGAATACCTTTAAAAAGGGCACAAAGGCCAACTTAAAAAAAGACTCGAGGCGTTTGTATGAAGAATTTTCCCTTTTGTTGTTACAATAAAAGAATCGTTACAACGCCGATGACATTCCCGCATCAAGACACGGTAAAAGAAACATTAGAAAACGTATCATAAAAACGTAAATTTCAACGTTGACGAAAAGTTCTTTGTGTTTTAATGCCCTCGACAAACACGGTTCGCTTGTTCCGTAAGTGCTTCGATAAATCCATCGACGATACAATCGAATACTCAGCTCAACTTTAAATTTCTTATTAGTCTCAAAATCTAATAACTTACTTCATTGTAAGTGCTTTGAGATGATGTTAATAAATTGATAATAAAAGTTACAAATTTTCAGTTACGCTTTGATATTTATCATGAATAAATTTCATAAAAAAGTTCTTTTCCATGCTATCAAAATATTTTTGCCTTATTGCTTTTAAACAAAGAATCGTTAACGCTTCCGTTTTTGGGACTTTTGCAACTCATTTAAATAACTATTTAATTGTTTTATTTTTGTGCTACTTCAACTTTAAAAGGTCTTATCTGTGCAATAGGTCTACTAAGAGTGGTTGTAGTTGTTATAAAAATATTTATTGCAACGATTACGTAAGCTGAATGTGGCGGGATGTTACGATTTATGAGTCACTCGGCGCTCCGCGGTCGGCAAGGAAAGTGTCTGAATGTTAATACATCATTGACCTTAACATAATAGAAAATTACGAGCGGCTCACCACAAGTTGATTGGCGATGTCTATAAAAGTTGGACATAATTGGCAATTAGCTTGTACCGTGGTACGCGTTAACAAAAACATTCTTTCTAATAAGTATCTATAGTTCTGGCTTAAAGCCAACAGATAATGTGGCTTGGGAAATGGCAAATTAAGTTACAATTTTACTCGACGCTAGAGATAATTTTAATAATTCTGAATACGTGAATGGTTAATTTTAAAATGAATTTCTCATTGTCCAAAAAAAACTTGTAAACGATTCCACAATCTATTTATTGAAGTATGTATAAAACAGCTATTTAAAAAAGTTTTCAAAATAAATCTACAGACTATAAAAGACAGTCAAACATTGAAAATTGTCAATGTTAATTCTCATTACCATTGAATTCAACTATAGAATATTCTATACTAACGTTGGCTTGGACTCGTCTTAACACACGGTTGTCACTTCTAACGTCGAAATAAATACACAACAAAGTTTATATAAGAAAAAAAAATTATTAAAGAGAAAAGACAATGTCCCAGACAAAACGGAATCGGAAAGCAATGAATATTTTTTTTTTCGTAATAATGAGTCAGCCGTGAAAGTGAAATGTTTCACATCGCTACCATTTGTCTATAAAAAAATGTTTTATGTCATGTAACGATTTAGCCTCGATTCCTTTGTCTTAAATTATTGTCGATTTACATAAATTATATACAACTTTGATATATTTTTATTTCTTTAATGTAGAACTCAAAACACTCGACTGAATGTTGTTAAAGAACGTGTTGACAAGAATTTACAAAATGATTTCAAGTATAGTATGGCTAGATTACCCGGACCGCTAATGAGGTCAATTCAACTATTACAACGAACTATTCGTATATTGTTCTTTTTATTAAACTTGCACGGATTTCCGAACATGCGGTCGAGGATTCATATCATACCAATTAACTATTTAAAACCATATACTTAGTACGGACGGCAGTAAGTCGTTGGATGCGGAATTTAGACCATATACTGTAGGAGGCATTGGGAAAGGCCAGAGGACAGACAGGGGCTGATGATGATGATGATGAAACAATTTACATAGTAATCATCATTAACTATAATAAATAATTATATATAGATTGGAATCATGGTTATAGTAATAAACTTGATAATATCACACCCACGTATAACGTAGACAGGCAGACAAACAGTCGTTGTAGTTGAGCGGTTCTGTCAGTAATTGGCTCGATATACGAGCGTCTACACTGCTGGTTATTACTTGACGAGATTACGTTACAGCGGTATGACTCAAATGTCAATGCGACAATGTGCTCACATGATTAACTCTAGGAGACTCACTTAATATAGAACATGATTAGGACTTATTGCTTATTGTCTCCATATTTTATCTGTATTGTAACCGCATATAATCTAAAGTCTTAACGGTGAGGAAAATGTTCTCTTAGGAAAAATGTAACAGTACTAAGGCGTAGGATAAAGACATGAAAATGCACTAGATTGTATTTTTTGACGCTACCAGGGGGCGCTAGTGAACTAACACAAGAGTTGGTCTAGAAATTTAAAAATCTGTTTTTTTTTTATTTGAGTAATAGTTAAGGTAATGAACATTTTAGAAAACAAACTGAACAGATCCCATCTGGGACTGTTTTTCTGCGTTACTGGGATAATTTATACTAATGTATATCGAAAATTGAATTAATTTAATATCAAGAAGTAATGAAAAACATTACAATATTAAATAAGTTTTACAGTTATTTAATTGTTAAATGTTTAAAATTGTCATTAAAAAAAAACAAAAATAAAAGTAGATATCTGTTCAAATATTTGTTGGTCGGCGACAGTTTAATAATTTCCATTAAACTTGCAAAGCTTATTGTGCAAATAACGTCGGGCAGATCTAAAATTTCGTCGAAAATAAATCACGCTCCTCGTATTCTCGCTGAAGTTTTGAGAGTTTGTTGGAGCGCTAAAATGTCTTCGAACCTCTTCAAAGTTTTATGAGTTAAAAGTTTCTTGTGTGTATAGGACGTATATGGAAGCTCAGATTATTATGTCTATATATCTGTATCTATGTATATTATCTGAACAAAAACATTTTCAAAATCCATCATATAATGTTATTAGAACGGCAAATATTTCAATAGATTACGAATTTTATCATCATCATCAGCCCTTGTCTGCCCAATGCTGGACATAGGCCTTTCCCAATGCCTTCCACAGTATGCGGTCCTCGGTCTTCCGCATCCGACGACTTCTAGTCTAGTTCTAATTCGAATTTTATGTATTACGTTAATTTGAAATCAGTTCAAGTGATTCACGGCAAGAAAACTAATAACAATTTTGGTTGTAATATATAATACAAGATTAGGGTTAGAGGATAAAAAATTTATATTTAAATAGGATAATTACTTAAGCAGGAAGCATCATTTTAGGTCCTCCAGCTAATTTGCTTTAACAATATTATTATTTCATTCCATCAAATACCTCAGTTACATTACCTAAATGGATAGCTGCAATCATCGTCATTTTATCCTCCATCCTGGTATTCCAAGAATTTAAGACGCTTCCTTTACTCTCAAAGGTAATGCTATTCATTTTTTTATTGAATCACAGACCAACTTACTGTCAGACGACTGGACAACACTGGCCACATGCGACTTCATTTATGAGCAATGCCATTTCCACTAATTTATATATAAATAGTTTTGTGTGCAGTCAGTTTATATCAACTAATAACAAGTTTTTTTTTTTTATTTAAGTACTTATAAGTTAAAGAAATTTTAATATTTCTAAACTGGACACTACATAAGCAATACGAATCGATTTTTAATAAAAATAAATTACAGTCTTTTTATTTATGTGATGAATTAAAAAAATGTCAAATCGAAATACTTCGAGATATCTTTGATAAAAGGTGAGATAGCCTCTTCAGTGCTAATGTAGCGTTTTATATTAATTTGCTCATTTCAACATAGTTTTGGCTTCCGTCCAAAGCATAACATAGTTGCCAAGTTACGTACTTAACAACTATATCACTCTTATGGCAGCTTACAAACTTACTAATAGGCACTTATGTTCAAGTTTTATGTACTTAGCATATCAAGTTATTTAAAAAAAGAACACTTTTACATTTATTATTCGTGTATGAACGCCTTAGTGTTGATGGCGGAGGACTAGTGTGGATGGAGTTTTTTTTATTTATAGCATTGGATTGCAAAGGCTATAGAAAAGGCCTATATGCAGCAGCTGACATACAAAGTAAAAGATGTATGTGCATATTTTTGTTAATTCACTAGTATTTCTTTTACCACTCTAACTAATGGTTAGGCTTGAGCTAGAATATGGTTCACGACAATAGTCGAATTCGAGATTCGAACTCTCGAGCACGTAATTTGTAAACCGTACCCTTAACCATTAGACTATTGACGTTATTTCGTTATCTTTCCTCTCTAAAAAAATATTAAACCGCTACTGTTGGACCGATGATCTGGTCATGTTTGCGGGAGTATCCTAGATGAGGGCGGCCGAGGACCGAACGTCGTGGAGATCTTTGTGGGAGACCTACTGTCTGCAATGGGCGTCAGGTGGCTGATATGATGATGATGATTGTTTTAATACTTTCCTATATACTGTTGGTGTTTTATATTAACTCATGGAAACAATTGTAAAGTAATTTAAACTTAAATTAATAAAACCGTTACCAAGTTCCTGGCTTTATTGTGAACTCTCAAGCGAGACATAAGAGAAATGTTGCCAGTAAAAAGTTCTCCTGATTATTTTTCTTGTCAAAAATTTATTGCTAAGGCCGGGAATTAGAAAAAAAATAATTTATATTAACAAATTACGATAACCTAAAAAATAATCTGATTTCATTTTGTTCAATTTTAGATTTAACTATTTGTTTTATTTACAAAAAAAAAGATTTTATGTGTATAGTAATTATTATGAAATATATCATTTTTGATGCTTCTTATATTAGATGGAAACCCTTTATAATCTACTATCTTTTTTTACTCTGCCTTTATCTTACGAAAGAAAAAGACCTTTTGTCTGCCTCACAGACTCCCAACTTCGAACAAAAGAAACAAAATTCATCCTGTTACAATACTCGGGCAGTTGAATGGCATTCTTCATATCTCAGCCAACTTTCAGACATTACTTTGCGACCCGGCGTTCCCTTATTCCCTATATTCAAGATAACAGACCCAAGTTTGAACGAAACACAGTTTACTTAGGATCCCTTGCAAGTTTAGAATGTTTGTAGGAACTTGAAGATTTGTTTCCGAACAATTAAAACCTTTTTCGACCAAGAAGTATTTCCAAGATCAAGTAAGTAAACAGAGAGTTATGAAAGAGGCGAGTGAGGGCGCTGTGTTCTTGCAAAAATATGATTTTTGAATGAGCTGAAAAATCTATACATTAACATATTCTTATATATTGCGGTTTTTGTTTCGAAGAAAACAGAATTGATACCAACATTATGACGTGTTTTTTGGCAGGGCAACACCACTAGCATGTCTCGTATGACAACAAAATCTAATTTACTTGAGTTGGAACAGATTACATTTACAAGGAAGCTAGTACAATCTTATCCGTGTGGCGTTAAATGTATTGTTAAATTTTTTACCACAGCCGCTGCAACATTGTACTGTTAGATAACTTTAAGACTTGCTTTACTCTCCGAGGATTATTTTTATTGGTCGTTCAACCGAGGTTCAAATAATACACGTGCGACATGAAACTGATAAGACCGCACAACTATAAACATTGATCAAACTATAAAACGAAAGTTATTTAAGCTTCACCAAGGTCAATAAAGTGCAACAACTTTGGACCGTACGTTTATACGCACATGATACTCTTCCCATTTTTATTCTAGCAATACTCTTCGAAATACATTCAATTGAACTTTGTTCTGGACCATCATTAGCCCTTGTCTGCCCACAGTTGGACATAGATCTTTCCCAATACCTTCCACAGTATGCGGACCTCCGCTTTCCAACGACTTACTGGTCTATAATTGATATTAATAACACAACATAACATATACAAGATAGATATTATCACTATACTTGTAAGGAATCCAAGAGCGTCCATCTCTAGCGCATCTTTTTAGAGTGTTACTGATAAATGACAACAGTTATCTTAATGTCCCTATTAAGGTAAAAAAAAATAATTGACGTAAATCGTAAC
>JAODUI010000023.1:1738961-1753720 GCA_027563995.1 Papilio gigon
GAAATCTCGCATTTTCCTCGGTCGCTATTTAGAAAGGAGATTAAACGATCAACTTAGCTGCTACCGCGATATTGTTCCAGAAATGGCAATTACTACTAACGTCAGTCACTTCAGTTATATCTTTAGTAGTCTCCTCTTCTCCTTCCTTGTTAATGGTCAGTGTTTCACCAGCATGCTTCTGTAACCAGCTGTCCTCTGACCACACTGGTCTGGTGGAACCCTCCTTTATTCTCTGCGGAGCAGCTACATTCACTCTTATTGTTCTACCAAACAACTCTGAGTCATTCTGGAATGTAAATATAATGTGTGAGGTATTTTGTAAAAAAAAAAACTGTGATTTTCCTAATTTAATCTCATTGGAAATTATTAAAATGTGTATTTATAAGTGTAAAAAAATAACTGTGTTATCCAATTAATTTGAAAGAAAGTTGTAAGTAATTATGTAATACTGTAATGTTAAAATCTAATAGAAGACAATTAAAAAATGATGTCAAGGTAATTATGTGATGTTATAACATCTTAAGGATGTGTTACTACTCTACGTAAATTACTTATTAAAATAGTTTTTTGGCAAATTCATTAAAATGAAATTACTTAAAATAATATATAAAATAATACCATGTTATCAATAGCTGCGGCAGCGTCTTCTGCATTTTCAAACTCGACGAAGGCAAAACCTCGGTGCTTCTCCGTCTCATAATCTAAAGGTATCTGTACGTCAACTAAGTCCCCAAAAGGAACGAAAGCCGCATTTAAAACTTTTTCATCGACCTCTTCTGCCAAACCGCCAACATATATTGTTCGTTTAGAACTAGGTTTACTTGACATTTTTTTAACTTAATCTAACAACGATAGAATTTTCTATAATTTTCTTTTAAAAAGTACGTAAATAATGTATTCTTAAGATTATAACCACACTTTATCTTTAAAAATTCGTAAACAAAAATATAACCTTTTTGCTGACTGACGTTACAGTGACAATGACATTGATGTTTAAAATGATGTTGGATGTTGCCATTCCTATTTACCCTCTAATTTAAAAGTCTGTCTATGGCAGTTGATAAATTTTCTGAATTTTTTTTTCAAAACTGAACTCATGCAATGTCACTATTAAACTACTATTTTACTAAATTCTTTCCTTAACGATTTGCTTTACTCGTTGTTATTTTTCAATCTGCCTTGTGTCAAAGAATATAAAATATAATGAAGTCAAAAAAAATTGAACAAAGGAGTAACGTATCGTTAACCAAAGGACACGAAGACCATAAAAATTTCCAAACACCACATTAACCACATTCAACACAAGAATTCTTACAGAACAAAATATCAAAAGCACCTATCGATTCGACTATTAAGTGGTGTAATTAAAAATAAAATCACAAATGTTTTTAATAGTATTCCTTGCGGACCTTTGGGCAAGTGTAAAGCTAAACTAGTTTTGTAGTTGCAATGTTGCTATTGCTTGCATAAAATTTTTTTGCACCACGACGCACGGTTACATCACTAATTGAAATTCTCAGAATGACGCAACAATTAGGGTCTTAAAATTAAATTAAATACAGTTTCACTGGACTGGTGTTGCCTCGGACTACGCTGTGCTAATTGCCCTGTTATGCTATAAAAGACATCGTTTTCAGTAGGTTAAAACTATTTAATAATGAAATATGACACACAATCAAATTTTTTATGAAAAACTTACTGTTTTTCTCAAAGTCATCAACATAATGTAATGAAAGAGATTTGCTTTCTTAGCTAATTTAACATACCACGAATTACTTATGATACATTATATATAGTTAACATAATACCATAATCCCTGACATCATTATGGAGCGGTATGTCGAGGCCTACAGTTATCGATAATCATAATTGTAAAGACGTAAACACTGTCATAGCTGTGTCTTAGAATGTAACTGTAATGCATCGTGCGGGAGTCGCTTATAGCTTTCTTACAGCTTTGCTTGTACTGCTATCCAATTTGTTAGTGAGTAATCATCCACAATGAATTATTATGCGACACAAAATAACCTACAGTTTCTATGATTACTGTCAAATTAAAATACAAAGAATTGTGCAAGTAATCACTATAACTTATTGCTACACTCAGTTATTGCTCTTTGCAGTTATTGGATGCGGAAAGCGGAGGACCGCATACTGTGGAAGTTATTGGGAAAGGCCCTTGCCCAGCAGTGGGCTAACAAAGGCTGATAATGATGATGAATGATGATGGAGGTACCGCTTAGTTTAGACTTTAGCTTTAATATAAATCTATATCGATGTAAGTAATATAAAGAACGCGTAATTATGTCATCTTTTATGGCGGGCAAATTTGACATTTGAATTTTGAATATCGAATATAAAATGTACGCACTTTAATCGGCCAAATAATAAAAAGAAAAAATCTTTGACACTATATGAAGCTTTATACTAAAAGTAGTTAGTAAGATCATAGAAACGTAGTCCTACTGTGCTGATTTCTCAGAATTAAATCGAATTAAGTTATCTTAACGGCCACTTTATATTGAAACAGCTACGAAGTAAGTCCAAGACATCTAATTTTTACTTAATAAAGCGAGCTCGATTATAACCTTGGGAACCAGTTGTTTTCTAGTTGTGACGACTCTATAATCGAGTATTAGCACTGCCTGAGTATATATCAATGGCTTCGATGATTCCTAAAGTTTCCTTTTAGACTCCTTTTAATACTGGTTTCTATAACCCCCTAGTGTTACATTTCTTCCTTCACTTAAATCCTAACTTGATTCCCGTAAGACCGGGTTCAATAGAACCTAGAGTAGCGACGCCGGGTCTTATATAGACTCTAGAAGGTCCACCTGAATGAATTAACCACTAGGCTTTGAATCGCGTTATACAAATGAACTATATCCAAGTTTTATGTTTTTCATACCTATCTCCTATAGTTCCTCGTGATGATTTGAACACACGCAAGAAACAGATAATGTTTAATATCTATTATTGTGTACAGAAAGGAAATGAATTGTGTAAACCGCGCAACAACCTCATAGCTTACCATTGCTAGTTACTGTATCAATAAATTTTCCATTGATCCGTCTTTACCCGTCCATTAACAGGGTGAATTCAATTTGTCGCGGAAATGTAGCCCGTATGTAGTTGTAATAAACACTAATGTTGTTAGATTTTTATCTGTAATCAATAGGGAGCGAGTTGCTCGCAACCTGATTGTGACTGTTGTAAAGTTGCGCATTACCTATCGTGTTATTACTGAGAAATAGTTGATAGTTGACAGATCGAAGAACTTGTATTAAACTGTTCGTAAACCGGACGACTATTGTATGCATACCATTTAGAACTTAACTATTTTTATATGGCCTAAGAGTGAACAATCTGATTTGGAATGGACTTTAAGAGAATTTATGTTACCTTATTCTCTCACCTTAATATTCGTACAAATTACTTCTAATATTATACGAATGTTTGGACGTGGGTTGCAGAGTATCGCAAGCACGGTTTTATGGAGCTAATTGCAATTTGTCATAGATATAGGTCAGAGTTACAAAGAGTATATGGACTAGGGATAAAGTTTTTTACGTGTTGTCGCGTCACATCTAGATCACACGATTATGGATACTTTTCATTGCCTTTGATACATCATCTACCTCAGTCGGTATTCCTTACGACTATGTAGTCAATTCCTTTATCGTAATTAAAATTTAAACAACACAATTTATTGTTTTAACTCTTTTTAATGTTATAATTATAAACATAAGATAGGCGTAACAGTTCTCCCACTGTGTTACAACATAGTACTAATACGAAAGAGTCCTGGTTGCTATAATACGGGTCTCGAGCTTACTTCAGCAACCAGGCGTACTTTAATTTTGTAATGTAAACTTACTTCCCAAATAAACAGTTTTATTATTATTTTTTATTACGTTAAATAGGTAAAGAAGTTGGCATTTTCAGCAAATAATTACATCGCTTATACAAGAATGATCAACTTCTCTTTTCCCACCGAGTAAATATCACCATTGTCTATCTTTACATACGACCAGTTGACCCCAAGTTGACCTCTAACGTTTATGCGAAGGTTGGCTGGTATAATGGTTGTCTAAACTAACAATTGACGATTTGTTTGAAAAGTTTATTGCTAGAGGATAGGGTTGTAGAAAACAAGAACTTAAGCGTCTTCTGGACAATGTTTTGTATACATATCTGGAAATTTAATTTCATTTAGACTTTTATTTAAATACACACTAGCATTATGCTTGTCATCCTGGAACATATTTTGAAGAGTCAAATTATCCTTTAGCTCAACTGCATTGATTGACTTCAAATTAACAATTGAAATATGAATATGAATTTGGAATAAGACGAAGGGTTGGAACAATTTAAGGCTTTTAGAAATTATTAATATACTTGCAATGTTCTTTATTAAATTAAGGTAGTCAGGGCGAGAGGTGTCACGAAATCTTTAGCATATCGTTTAACTAATAATCATAATACTTTGGCGAAATTATTCATATAGCTAAAGGCGTACTCCGACGTTTTACATGCAAATTTGAAAAACTTTCATCACGATCACCGACATTTAGGCTGTCGTCAAGTAATGAAGTAATTCATTATTATAATTATATTTGTATTTCATATAAAATCGCAAATAAAAACTTAAAATAGCAATATAATAATATGAATACGAAAGTTTTATATGGATGGATGTCTTTTAGCGAGTAACTGCAAAATGGTTAAACAGATCTGAATAAAACGGTTACTTACTTTCCTTCAAAAATTCCCCGCGAACGCAGTCGCCGTCAACAGCGACTGATAGCCTCAACTTGACATTACATGTCCTATACGACGATCGTTTATTTCGGACCTACTAATAAACATTACATTAAAAATTATTTCTTTGCATTTCCCGAATTCGACGTCACTGTGTCATATTAATCTATAAATAGAATAATTTAAATCAGAACAAGATTCGAATCCGGAACCATAACTCAGAATACGGACACCGACAGTCGGCCCACGAAAGTCGCATCCGTCATTATAACGGTGGTGAAAAAAATTAAAAATTGACCTTGATTTCAAAACAAGTTTTTATATTATATAACTGTATACGATCGCTTATTTCAACATTGTCCATCAAATTAATTTACCTTTAATATAAACATCTTAAAGTATACCATGAATGACAATTTATGGCTTAAACATTATATGCAAAGTGCACATTGTACGTACTTCTTTCTATGACATAAACATTGGGAAAGCTAAGCGGAGTTTTAATGCTGAACAAGATATCTGTGAATAAAATAAACACATGCTTCATTTGTTTTAAGGTTCTCAAATATCTCAATTGTTCCAGACATCGTAGACCTGTCACAAAATTAATGAAAGAAATAACTTGTAGGGACTACTGAAGGTGCAAAATGAGTCAGTCGAGATGTTTGCATAGTTAATTAGTTATTACTTAAATAAGTAATTAAACTGTTGTACACGTGTGGACAAAGCTGAAAAGTGTACAGTTTAAGTGACTTAAAATTTTGCTTACAATCGCAAGTAACTGTACAGTTCAACTATTCAGTTAACATAGAAAGCGTGTTGGCAGGTTTAGGCTGGTTCCATCTCACAAACCTTACCCTTCAGGGTCAATAGCGATGGACGGTATTTGAATGGTCTAACCATGGTTCCATGAAGGATTTATCTAATGTCATAAGTTCACAATTTAGGCTCATCAGAAGCGTAATCTATCTTATGGTACTACAAGAACAAAAATTACCACATAACTGAGGTGCTTTAACAAAATAACCAGTTAAGTGAGATACACGCGGCTTGCTTGTTTTTTTCATACTTGTAGAGTTGTCTCGGGACGAAAAGGGTCATTTTTATCTGGATGGTCCACGTCTTGAACACAGAGACGGTAACATTGGCCAACGTATTGTTTAACAAGACGTATTGTTGGGATCACATTATTGGAGACAATGTGAATTCTGAATTAAACACAAAATGGTACAAGCTCACATCTTATATACAAACATAACTCATGCAGTGTTGGCTAAAATGAGAATTATGCAGTTCAACTGACGAACTGTTAAAATTGTTATTAGTAAAAAAATAAAGGTGGGTATCTGGCTTTAGTGCCTGTACCATAAACTCACTCAACAAACGAAATGATTACAGTGGTCCGTCGTCTTTCAAAAAGAGGTGTTTTCTTGCGATACTGTTGCCGAAGTTAGAGAGCCGTATGGTCTCGGGCTCCCGGGCTGGCCACTATAAAACGTGTCGGACGGCTGTTTTGCGTGCAATCGTCGGTTAGTTCGCGCAAGGTCAAGTTCGGACCGAGTCATTGCTCCACTGCATAGCTAAGCTCCCGCGCATCGCCATTGGATCCTCACGGTGAGTTTGTTTTATATCAAAACGTGTCTAAGATGTTTACGGGATTGATGTTGATGGGTTACGTGATATGTAATCATTTAGTGAAACTTTGTGATAATCTTTAAGCGACAAGTTGAAACGTACGTTGAATATCATTCAATATTCAAGTCGAAAATTATTTATGTTTTACTTCCGATAAAATACATCTTTTTACTCGAAATAAATAATAGTGAATAATAAATTTGGCTAAAGTGATAACACTGAAAGGAGATTTTGATTTCACCTATTTTTATTACTTTATGCTGTTTTTATTTAACAATGTATAATAGAATTGTACTAACTAATGTTAATTAGACAATGTTTTAATGGGATAGATCTAACAAGCTTTTGTCCGCGACTCCGTTTGCGCTACGTAAAAAAAAACTGACTAAGTGTATTTAGTCTTTTTCTCGTTTCTACATTACTAGTAAATGTATAGATATATTAATATATTGATTATAGTATTTTTACATTATTTTAATAAAATGTTGCGCCTCTTCTTAAAGAATAAAATTACATAATAAAATCTATTGAAAACAATAAAAAAAAAAAATTATGTGACTAAGGAGGTTTTAATAAACATTATTAGATAAAAGTTTGGACAAAACCAAATTAGTTAAGTATTTCAATGTTACTGTAAAAAGAGCATAGTTGTATTAAAATTTATTTTAATATGGTTGTCTTTATTTTTTAAGAGAGTGAAAGAGACGGCTGTATGATGTATGTTTATATGATATGCTTGTAAGTTGTATATTATGTTGCATTGGGTGTATATTAAAATGGACACCCTCAGTAAAATGTTACATGCTGAACTGCCAATCACACATTACATTCTTTATAACTTAATTACATTATAAATAACCTTCCTAAATATTATTTACAACGGTTGTTAGCAGGTAACTCGTTTCCGCGCATACAAAGCTAGTTAAAATGCTACTAGTTTTTCTTAACTTTCTTTTGTTTCACATTTTACCCATACCATGATCTTAGATTTGTAAAAGAACATTTGTAATTTTGTTTCTAATTGATATTAATTAATCTATTGCTGTATGAAAGATTTCAAATCGTGTAACTCTTGAAAATGTTTTTCCATTACAATAAGATTGCGCATTAGGGTTGGGAGGATAGAAAAATTTGGAAGAGGTCTGTCCGTAATGGACAAAGAAATAGACCAATACGGTAGATGAAGTACATATTTTACATTGCTTATAATAATAAAATAAATAAAACGATTGCGTATATATTATTATTAATGAATAGCTACTATTATAAAAAGCTTTACAATAGATAAATCGACAATGAACTTACCTTTTTTCATAATTTTTATTTACCATCTTCTCCACGGTCACGCGACAATTCGAAGATGTTTGAAATTCGACTTTATTAAGTCATTTCGATCGATCACGATTTGCGCCAAAATTGGTTTTTGTATTGAGCACCAAAAACGGTGATTTTATATTTACACAAGCCATTTTTTTATGTGTAACGGATTTGATGGCTATTTTTACTTTTTTTTTTCTTTTAACAAAACTAACTTTTATCGAGTTTTGTGTAAGTTGACATTAATAGATTTTTTAGTAGACGAACTTGCAAACGTGATGGGCGATGATGATAAAGCGAATTGTCGAAGGTTATCGCGATAAAATTACATTTTGATTACTTCACGGTTACAAGCCAACGGCTATGGGAATGGACAGGCAATTTTCATGGTATGTGTGGTAAAAAAAAAGTTCAGAATGACCACACATCGCGTTTCTTGAATGATGAATCTTTTATATTTATCATGCAATAATGATTATTTAATTTTTAAAATAAATTTACATTATGCTTCGCTTACTCGAACTATTTTTTGCCTTTTTAAATTATTAGATCTAAAAATCGCAAATGACAATAAATCCATTTTTCTCTCGCTATAAAAAATTGTTTAAAATAATTTTTGGTTCAATATTATAGATCTTTTATTGCATTCCGTCTTTTAATTGATATTAAATAGAGTGCAAATGCAAAGAGCCTGATTGTTAAGGTTATGGATTTCCGATCACATGGTACAGACTTCGAATCTAGCCATTCGACAATTGTAAACCATATCTAGCTATAAGCCATAGAGTTTAGTTGCAGTGGTATAGGAAATGTTAGTGAATTATCAAAAATCTGGTTATGTTAAAGAAAAAAATCTGAAAGTAATTTTTACTTGAAATATTGATGCATTTAAATAATATAGAATCACAGTCATTATAATAGTGATCACCAGTGATAATATCGAAGTCAAAATGACTCGAAAAAGGTTGTAAATTTATCAAACTTCTCTTTTCTTTAAACACACAAAAACAACCAGTCATTGCACTTTTATTTATATATCGTAATTCATTCTGTTGTGTTTAAATTAAACAATGATACAACATAAAGTTAACTAAAATGCGATTCCTTGGATAACGCTGAGATAGTTATATCATGGAAAAATTTATTTGAAAATGAACCTTAATACGTTGATATAGAGTTAGTAATATTATTATATATTTTCGGATCGCGTGTTAGTCTAATATTCGTTAGTTGTAAGTTCAACGTATTGTGTTACACGGGTTAGGTACGGGATATTTAGAAGGCGTGACGCGAGACGACGGGTGGTATAGGAAAGGTGTAATAATGATAATAGTGACAAAAGTCATTTATTTCCTTACACACACATACACAAAATTAACAAATTAACTATTCTAATTATAAAAAAAAACAACGTTTAATTAATACTACAAATAAATGAATCATTTGTTCATTTAATCGTTGATACGTACTTTCTTTTTCTTTGCATATTTAGTTTTTTTTCTATTGAAGACAATTTTCTTTTAAGTAATTCGTCGGGTAAAGGCCTCTTCCAAATGCGTTTCAAATTTTCTCCATCCTTCGCCACGAAATCATATTAAACATTACATCTTATAGAAAAAATCGATCGATTCCAAATTAACTTTAGAACAGCTTAGGTGGTTAATACATTTGTACAAATAAATTATCAAGCTGTACTTACTAAGTCAATACAAAATCTTTGCCTACCTCTTTGAGTATTTGTTGAAGAAAAATTTAAAAGTTCTTTATTTAAAATTCTGATCGCCCGTTATTCGAAATTCAAAAGTAATTTACAATTTTTTTTTTATTTTTTAGTACAAATAGTTCTGTGCTCTTCTTCTCCAAAATAACTTTAACTGAGTTAAAATTCACGTCTACCTTTTAGGACAATTTCCTACAAGAAAGGAAACAAACATTGTGATTAATCTATTAATGTAATGAAGGTCTATTTGATTGTTTCTTTAGCAAAAAAATATTTAAGGCCGTATTAATTGTTTTGCATTAATTTTGTTTTGATTTAGGTAATACATTTAAATGCTTGGTGTAAGAAAAGTCGACAAAAATTAAAGTTCACTAACCCTTTGACCGCCGTCGAGCGTGAACGTTCAGTTATGAACATATTCATGTAATTTATTCAATTATAGTGTTACAGTTATGAATATAGTTTGCTAAAAGAACAATGCAATATCACAAATGTGATAATTGGAGTGACTTATCATCAGCCTTTGCCCACTTCTTGGTTTAGACCTCACACAATGTTTTTCTTTAACGAACTATGGTATTAATTTAACTACATTTAAAACAAATGTTATACTTCAAATTAACATTTTTAAAATAAATCTTAGTTAGTAGTAATGGGAACTGCATCCAGATGGCGTACGTGTGATCCAAACCAAATAAGTACTCAATTATTTTTCAACGGATAAACTTGGATAACGACTCATTGGAGTGACTACATTGAATACAGATAAAAAAAAAATCTCGCTTCAAACAGGTCCCGGAGCGGCCGGAAGAGCGAGTCTGCAATTATCATGAGGTTTTTTAGCCGATGTCTAATTAAACCGACACAAATGCGACTCTATGTTGTGATGGGTTACCGTTACATCAGACGTGGCGTAGAGTACGAGCAAAATAGTTTAATTGTTTTATACTTTAAGAGTGTCTGTAGTGGGTATCGAAAAATCAACGTAATTGAAAACTGCTGACACGTGCTTATTTGTCAAGTGTGACGTCAGTGGAGTGCTGACATTGGACGAACGTGTATCTTAGCAATGTTATATACAGTTTACATTATAGATAATCTTTGTTATTAAACTCTGGCTAAATTTTGAAATTGGAAGATAACATTTTGTAACTATAAATCTTAAACCTTTCATTCTTCAATCGCATTAATCGTACATTTAAATAAATACAAGCCAGAATTAATTTCTGTTTGTTTATAGATACCACTCTATTTCCGAAAACTTGGTACTAGTGTGGAATCGATAATTATGTTTGGTACTTCAGCACCGTTAAATCATAACATGCTTAAATCCAGACTTCAGTTTTAACAGAACAGTTGAAATGTCCGAGTACAATTCAAAAGTGCCAATAGACGAATAGTTGTGGGAACGGATTTCCGAACACGTGGTCGTGAGTACGAATATCGCCATTCAGCTATTGTGGTAAAACGTCCAAGCACAAGAATAGAGCTTAATTGGAATTGTACAAGAAATATTAGTAAATAAACGATAATATGGTAGTATTTAAAAAAAAAGACGTAGTGTTCGCAAAACATTAACTATGGCACATAAGACTGTTAGAACTTTCGTGAGACATTACACTATACTGCTTATAACGTTTTAAGTCGGGTGTCAGCACCGACTAGTTTCGTGCCCATCACTCAGTAAGCGAAGGGCCGCGAACGCGCTATAGTCCCAATTCCACACACCCTAAGTAAGACCCTCATCGGCTTGAAACTAGTCGGTACCGACACGATGCATACGTGAGTTAAGCCGTTTTTATAAGTAGTATAGTCCGTATCTTCCGTTAAAACTGAAGGTGTGTAGAAAGTTTTAGATTTTTAGAAGTACGTGTACGTGAGAAGAGCGCGCTTACCTACGAATTACATCGACCGTTACATTGTTACGCCGTAACTAGTTTTAAAGTGTTGGTTCAAACTGATATACCACTCCAAGTTTTAAGAAAAAAACGGAACTTAACGTCCTGGCATTGACCCGACGTTACCATTGACTCAGGCTATTTTAAGTAAACATATTGCTAAGTAATGATTAGAACCTTCCACTTTGTCTACCGCAACTATTTGATTACACAAATTGCCTTGAAGTTTTCTAAGTAATGTAAACATACGTAAAACAGATTTAAAAGGTCTAAATGAAAAGAACAAAAAAAATGAAATTATTAAACCCGATAACAAAACGGATAGAAAAGCATTTATCGTGAAACTTTAGTCATCAATCGAAACACATTTCACACACGCATAAAATTATTTAAAAAAAAAACTGTTTTCAATGACCAAGACGATTTAAACCAGACAAAAAACGATCAATTTACGAAGCTTAAGTACATTGTAGAAAAAGCTCTGCGCATTGCCAACGATGAGTCACATTGGGAAAACAAGACACCGATATATTAAAAATAAAATATACATTAAAAAATTGATTAATAAAACTATGTATGTACAAAAAGAGATTTATTACAATGTCTTCAAGATTAACACATTATTTATTGGTTGTTGCTGTCAAAACAACTCTAATTTAAGGAAAAACTTTCCAGAACACCAACAATTATTCCATTCAATAAATTAAATGCATAGTAATCTCATTGCAGGCGTTTTCTATTGCATCTAAAAACTTCAAAGTTTTAAAACAAACCGATGCAGCTTGGTAAAGCTCATTACGCAAGTTGTCAGCAGACGAGCGCGCGGGCAATGACCTTAATGCAGCGCCATCTACCGCCAAGAGGCGACTGATTTAACTTACGAAGAAAACAATGCTGTATCAGCCTTAAATGAGAAGAAACGATCTTTTTAATTATATATTATTGTAGATATAATAACAGGGAAATTAGGAAAAATCTTTTGCTAACCGTACAGCCGTAGTATTTCTAATATTAATTAAAAATCACAGCCTAATACGCATAGTCCGCTGTAGGTACCGAATAGTTTCTAACCCATAAAGGGTCCTTCTTCGAGTATACTGGATTAATGGGTTTTATTCCCGGTCGAGTAACGCCGGTTGTGCCTGGATTTTTCATTAGTATATTGTGATGGGAAACTTTTAATAAGTTACATTCATGAATTAAAAAAAAATATTACAGTTTTTTTTTTTAATTCAATAGTTAACTGTGTGTCGAAGCCTTACAGATAACTTCCGTTGATAACTTGCTGCATGTGTACTTAATTGCATTACCTTTTACATTAGATGAGAAATATTGCTGATATATTTTACTTTACAGTTACGAAGCCTTTCATAGGTACATGCTTATCATATAGGTATGTTTTAATATGAAAATAACGGTTCAGATATTTACAATGTTCATTTATTACACATGTAGGTATATAAAATAGCGCACTTTTTAAACTATATTATGTAAGACCTTATCTTAGCAACTAGGGTATAGATTTAATTAGAAAAAAAAACCAAACACTTAAAATAGGTTCTGCGCTATATTATCGAGCGAATAAACTTGGGGATTGAGTTAATTAGAAAAAAAGGGTAAGCGAATATTGTAAGGTGAAGCCGCACAGAAAGTGCGAGTTTTTTTTTTATGGAAGACTGAGGACAGCAGCAGTATAAAAAGTATGCTTTCCTTTACTTGTAACGTGATAAAAAAAACTACGTGGTTTTATACCGAAAAATATTTACTTGCTTAACGTATATACATGAAATTAAATTATTAAAACTTTCGTGAGACATTTCACTACACTACTTATAAAACGGCTTAACTCACGTGTAAATCGGTGTCGGTACCGACTAGTTTCGAGCCCATCGGGGGCTCTGTGTGTGAGAGAGTGAGCGACGGGCCGCAAACGCGCTATAGTACCAATCCCACTCACCTTGAAGAAGAGCCCCCGATGGAATCAGAACTAGTCAGTACCGACACCGATTTACAAGTGGGTTAAGCCGTTTTCATAAGTAGTATATATACATGCACTTACTTATGAAAATAAATTTCAAGAGAATTAATAACTTAAAACTAGAACCTCATACTTTTTTTTTAATTGGCTACATCGTACAAATTCTATGCGAGCTAATTTAATTACCTTATTTGCATGCATACACTTATGTTATAATTTACTTATAAACATGTAAAACTGTGTACTCTTAGTAACTATTAAGTATAATTATGTCAGAACAAAAACAATAAAGCTAGCTATTATAACTGGTCGCTAGATCTGGCACATCGGACCACGTTACTAAGGGCGGCTGCACGCGGACACAGCACAGCAGCTTACAGCGATCGGCTTTCAACTAGACGTGTTATAAACAGTGAATGAAGGTTGCGGTTCGTGTATGACTTGGATAAGGGAAAGCTTGATTGCCTGTACCGAGTCAACAGTCCGTGTATGCCAGCTTAAGTCCGGTAACATTATACTATGAATATGTTATGCGTAAACACATAACGGTGTTCCGCGGGATTATTGTGGTTTGATACGCGAGACAGTTTTTCAACTATTGACCTAATTACATTAATCTTTCTAACATATTGTTCTAATGTACAATAACTGAGTTGAAACCCTATGAATGTAGGCACTTAGAAAATTAATGCATATTAAAAAAATCGACCAACTCTAGAATTCTATTGTTTTTAACTTTTAGTTAATTTGGACATAATGTAAAATCTACAATTAAAAAAAATCCACTTTTTGATGAACAATGTGAAATCAAATTTTTTTTTTTCTTTTCTATTATTTATGAGATACACACAAATTAATGCTAATCGTTCCTGTATGTGTCGATGGGTTTTAAAAGATATTCAAAATAGAATGGAACTGCCATATATAATTAGGGCCTATACTTGTGCCCTATAATACTAGGCACTAGGTAAAACGTGTTCTGAGATCCTGCGATTCCCAAGACAGGTTGATATTCTATTTTTAGTGTGAGAATTCTCTATAAAGATGGTTGTGCATAAAAAAGTATAGATAGCCTGTGATTATTTTTTTTTTTAATAAAAAAAATGCTGATGTTTCAGTTTTTCTATCTTTATTTTGTTTTTAAATAATTCATAATTTAAAACACATTATAATAAAAAGGATGCTCATATGGTTAAGAAAAATATTATAAATGTGTATAATTAATTTTATTGTTTAGATCCAAAATGTTGCGGCAGACGATATTCACAATTTGCCTGTTCTGTGTATCCGCACAAGCGCTCGCCAGCAGTGATGACAAATTCATCAAAAAATACGCAATGATGAAGGTAATTTTTTCAAAAATGAAGAAAAAGTTTTCGCAGTCGGTAGGATTCGAACCTACGCTCCCAGAGGGAATCTGATTTCTAGTCAGACGCCTTAACCGCTCGGC
>JAODUI010000023.1:1757632-1768360 GCA_027563995.1 Papilio gigon
CTGTTGGACATAGGCCTTTCCCAATGCCTTCCACAGTATGCGGTCCTCCTTCCGCATCCAACGACTTCCCGCCGTCCTTTACTTATATAGTTCCCGTTTATTATTATATTAATATAGACATTTTTTTACAATCATGTAATTATAATAATTATACGTATAATTTTATTAGAAACGTTTACGTAGGCGACTTACACGAGTAAGCCGTTTTTATTCCTTTTTCTAAACAATAGACCCACGTCCTTGTCAAATATAACAATTTAAATTAATTTTTGCTAATTAATTTGTATGCAAATTAATTACAAAGAGAATACGTAATTAAGTAAGATAGAAGATTTTTTTTTCCTTCATAAAACAATCTATTTAAAGAAGCAAAAGATTTTATCTAAATTGATATCTTTTTAAACTTAATATACATATATATAACACACGAGGATTAAATTAGCAATAATTTTATAATTTTATTCATTTTAAAATTGAATAATTCTATTAATTAATTATCATAAATAAAATACAATCTCTAAGTTACAGTAAATCGAAAAAAATGCTAAGAAATTTAGTCTTTTCTTGTAATATTTACTAAATAAAACTCTCAAAAACTGATAAAGGTTTCGTAGAATATTCAACCACATCGCGTGTTACATTGTTACGAAGGTTTCGTTAAAGGTGAACGTCCATCAAACCGTATGAACTATAATTTTCTTGTCTGTTAACACTCCTCTAATATTTTTCATTCGTCAATTGTTTAAAAAGAATTACACAAATTGTTCAAGCATTTTCGATAGTTCCAAGGAGTTTTTATACATTTACAGCAAGCCATATAATAAAAAAGAATAAAATGAAATTAAGAAAAAGAACACATTAGTTGAACACAACGTTCTTTCTTATGTCTTCTTCAATCACGCATTTTAATTTAAATAGTTGATCAAAAGTCGAAAGATATATACCAAATATAAAGTTCATTGTTTCAAAATGCTTCTTAACAACATGGGTTTAGATTACAATTTTTGCGATGGAATCTCAATCGATCGATGAAATTACGTCAAACGATAATAGAGCACTAACCAAATATAGAGAATAGATATTTTTCTATTATATTTGTAACAAAAAAAATGCCATCTGTTTGTGAAATATAAAACCCTTTTGTGGTCGAAACCCACGGACATTTCGGAGAAAGGTTCGCGTAATTTTTTGCAAAATTCTCATATAGTAAAAAATACATTATGTCTGTTTGTTCATGAGCGGATCTTATAGAACTTTCACCGGGATGGCTGCATAGAGTAACATTTTTTCTTATGCTAAAAAATAATTACCTGATCTATAAAGGAAGAGGTAGTTAGAATATTTGGAGCAATCTATGTCCTTTGTTGTTTTCTATATTGTTTAGGACAGTATAAATGATTTACAAGATTTTGTAGCAAATTAAATAGAAGAATAGTGCGGCTTAGTTTTAACAATAAATTGTTTGAATATTTAAAGCACTTAGTGTCCTTGGGTGAAAGTAAATTTTATTAGAATTAATTTCTTACTGTCTACTTTTAAGCCATCACAACAGAAGCAGATCCATTCTGATTGTACTTAATTTGCTGACAAGCAAAGAACATTATAAAAGGGAAGGCGTAAATTAATTTAAAAAAGGAAGTAAAGATTTGGAATATTTATAAAAACAGTACTGAAGACATTTACTTAGGCAACAAAATTGATCTAGAGGTATACGAAAGTGTTGTCTAATAATGTCAAAAACAATAGATAATCGGATCGGATTAAAGATGAATAATTCGAATTTATTGCAGCTTATTAACACATTGTCGTTTCACAGTAACGTGGACACGGCAGCAGATGTTGCAATCAATAAACACTCCTTTCACAATCGGAATGTGTACGCAACTTTTCAATTTAACCATCTGAAATGCACCTTTGGTCAGTCAAAGTACCAGTAATGGGCCACACAGGGTATGACATTTAAAATTCTATTCTTACTATACTTAACATCATACTTTTACACTTAAAGTCTTTGTAATTGATATTAAATTATTGTATTTCATAGAAAATATTGTAGTAGGTAAAAAAAAATAAGCAAATGAAAATCAATCTGAGTAATTATCTGATTTCATATTAAGTATTTTGTCCAATTACCAAACAGCAACATTATTTATTAAATGTTTTAAAGTATTTATTATACTAGATGTCATTACCATGCTAATAATAATATACAATTTGAATTTCAATATTTCACAAGTCATTATCAGGTGCGTTTACCCCATGTAAAATATGGAGCCACATTTGATGAAAGTAAATAGAGTACGGAGAAAGATTCTTGTCAAATAATCGGCTGCGCAAGTGTTGTCGGTGCATAATGGAACGATGAAAAAAAACGGTGAGTGGAAAGGATTGGCACAAATGGTTTTTAAGACATCTATTGTACTCGAAAGCTTTGCGATGATCTATTGAGTTCGCAAGGTGCACACACGTAGTCTTTGAAACATATGTACATCCTTTTTTTTTATAACTTTGCATATTGCACGTCCAATGATTTCAATTTTCTTTTTTTTTTGTTAACTAAATGACATGAACATTATAAAACATGAAAACATTCGTAGATGAATACCATATCACTTAAGATTAATTAGATCACTCAAAAAGAATCCCTGAACGTATAGTTTTAGAGTCTAATTTCAAAAGTCCTCAAGAAAATAAGACGACACACTTGAATCAGTAACAACTTGTAACTACAGAACACTTGAAATGTGTGAAATCCTGTAAATATCAGTGACAAAAACTGTTTGGTGTCCACGTGCGCGCGCAGGTGTGCGACTAATGAGTAGGGTCCCACGGGACGCGAACTCTGAACCGCCAGGCATTTCCTGAAGGACAGACCTTTTCGCCTAATTAGTTGTGGAAGCGACGTCTCTAAACGCTTAGGGACTCGGAAGTTTTGTTGTCTAATGAACTGATTTACTTCTGATCAATAAAACTCACTAAAATTACTAACAATTTTTTCAAAAAATCATGGCTTCCAGTAAAAATCTCAATAACATCTGCCTTAACTATTCCAATAACCATAGTTTATATTTCTCTGTTGACAAGTATGATGATGATACCGTCGTCCGTGACGTATCCGTCAATGGCGAACCTTGCTGTCTCCGAGAGTGGTAACACATAGGAAGTCGCTGAAGGTTAATTTTCCGTTATTTTTTTTACCGGAACGAATAAAATCAGAAGAAATTTCTTTCCGTAGCAAAGGAATCGTAAATCAAGTCAAGTTTTAATATGGGAACTATCGGGAAGTTCCGGCATGGAGCGGGCCCTCCCCGGGGTCAAATAAGTCATAGGATCGGGTACCACTTGGCGTATTCCCAAAACAATCATAATATTATCCGAACAACACAACTTTTCGTGCGAATATTTTTTTTTTAGTAACGTTCCAAGTTCGATGCAGAAGTTCCTTCAAGAACTCAAAGTATTTTTTAATAAATGCAGTCCTGTATGCTTGTGAGCGGTAAATCTATAAATATTGATAAAAATTATAAAATTATTATCAAAACCACCAACCAAGTATACAAAAAAAAACAGTAAAAACAAATTAATAAAAAAATATAAGAAACTTATTTTAAATAAATAGAAAACGTTAATTTAAGTTCGCATTTAATGTTCAAAAACCGGTAATATACCGCAGTAAAAACTATTCAAAAAAGACCGAACAACTTTTGAAATACGAAACGCACCGGTTTAATGTTTGAAATTCAGCGACAAAAAGGTCCAATCGACGCCTCCCGCTCTCCGCAACACGCCAGACACAACATTCTCGATGATTTATGAAGCAAATTAACGAGAATATATCCTCATTCCTTAACATCATTTCCTGCTAGAGCAAACTCGCATTGGACCCGAAGAAGTCACGAAAAAATGTAGCCAAAAATTTCATACGATTTCAACCGACGAAACTACCGCGAAAAGTTTCAAAAAAAATCGGTGCCTTTTTTTGAAAAGAGAGCTTCCACAAGTTCTTAGTTTTAAAAATAATGGAAGGTTAATTAGGCATTCTCATCTAGCCTAATTAAATGGTGATAATTATTTTGTTTCCAAAAATCAAATAGCGTTTAGGTGACATTGACGACTTGGTGACAATGGTGAACAGCGTATTTAACTTCTAGAAGAAATATTTGCAAAACTTACAGTGAAAAAGACAATTGATAGAATGTTTATTATTATACTATGTTGGCGAAGATCGTCCGCTGGCCTAGCAAATAATTAATTTCAATATCAGTAATATTTATGTAAGATAGACAGTGTAGTGTCCGCCCGTTAGTGGCGCTGCACAGATAAGCAAAAATGTTTGTCATTTAAAAATAAGGCAACGGCAACTATTTCCAAAATGCCAGTGCGTCTAATTTATTAATTTAACTGCGAAGTGAAGGATCACTCGCATTCGACATCCGCATACCGTTCGGCTCGTGTTACAATATTTTTTATCTGTTGAAAAAATTGAAAAAATAAAAAGTTGGCTACATGCGGCGCGCGGTGGAAACAAGTGCGTCGGCTAAACAGCCGCCTGATAGCTCGCACCAAAGATTTACAACTAAGACTAGACACTTGTATGATATCTTCCCATTAAATACCTAAGAGGAAGTAGATGGTTTAAAAATTAGTTGCTGTTTTCGACGTGGGCATGTTTGCACTTTATGCTTAAAACGTTTTTACTAACAACTTAAGTTCAGAAGGGTCTATTACTTCTTGTACTATACTACGAAGAAGGGTTTACGTTTACTAAATCGTAATTGTTATGAATAATTACGGATAAGTAACAATTTAGACAGATAAAATAATGATGATGGCTTTTTTAAAAAACGCCGCCAGTTTGTATTTGGATCGAGCAAATCGTGAAGACAAACCATCTTGTGTCAATGAATTGTCATGTCTACATTCTGTTTCGTGCTCTTTGCCAAAGTTAAGTCGTTCATTAGACGGGTCGTTCGTCTTCATTGCATGTGACGGAGATAGTTTACTGTTCAAATTAATGTTTCAAACGAACTTCAAAAACTTTGTTACGAACTAAAATAACGATAAATCTGTTCGATGTTTCTTTTTAATGCTTTCAGGAAGAGGCCTTTATGGATTCAAAATAATGAAGTCCAAAATGTTTTATACGTTTATCAAATTTCAAAGTTATATTAATGTGTCACTTTATGATGTTCTTTTTTTTAGGCTTTTTTATTGACAGTAACTGATTTTTCAAATATCGACAAAAATAATATCTAGGTTGGGCAACGACAATGCTTATTACCTCTCCCCCACCCCATTCTCTAGTTCTCTTGTATTTACTAGTAACGTGTGCATGGAATTTCTTTCTTTCGTTTTTTTTTGTTTTTTTTTATTTTATTTCGTTTGCGTAGAGTTAAAAAAAGAACTCAGTATCCTATGCGCTATTCTAGATTTATCTACTAAAAATCTATCCATCCATGTAAGCTTTCGCATTTACAACTTTAGTATGTAAGGTTTATGTACTTTAGTATGTATGTATTTGTATACTTTATTATGTATGTCCAGAGTTTATAAATACGGCGTAGAATAGGTTCATTTTTAAGAAGCTTTTCAAGCCTTTTATGTAATTCATATATCTAAGGTTTCATAGACATGTTAATTTGCCTGTAAAACTTTAACCATAGACAAGGAATTTTGTAGAGAAAGCGTGTAAGTTGAGCGTGAAAAGTTCTTTGCGCGTCAGCTGACGAGGGTGTCCGCCATGTTGACAAACCACGTCCACGACTCGAAGGCAGCGCTTTAAGTGCCGTCTAGTTCTTCAACATGATTTTTTCTCGGAAACTTCAACTTTAACATGTTAGAGTAAAACGGAGAAGTATCTGTCCATTTTTTTTTTATCTCATTCGTTCGGTGACCACTCCTTGTTTAACACATGTAGGTAATTATAGAATATTTTATTACCTATAAAATCTTGCAGATCTTAATTCACGGCAACATCCGAATTGAAGTGTACAAAATTTATTGTGAACACAACATGTCAAAGCAAATTATGATGCTTTTGGTTTGTTTTTTTTTTATTTTTCAATCAAAAAATCCAAAAAACAAAAGCGATACGGTAAATAGCTGCGTATAAAAGAGTACGGTCGAAGAGACTGTAGGTGTTGAACAATCTTTGAATAATTATTTCACTTGATTCGACCATAAGCTTACTTAGTTTTAACAACACTTTTTATAAACACAAATGTCATTTACAAAATATATCACCGTGTCTATGGTTGAGCAAAAATTGGCGCAATTAATGACAAAGGAGGTCCTTTTTTATCTGACATCTGCAACCGGACACTCGGCTCGGGCCGATAACGCACCACAATGACTACTGGCAGCATAAATCTCCTTCCACAGAATTTACAACAATTTTACGAATTGTTTTTTTTTCCGTCCACCCTCACATCATGACTCTATTGTACGTAAAAGTGTGATTTTTTTCCGGTCATTTTAAGGGCCTTTGTAAAAAGACGTGTCCCAAATGATCCCCCTTTTTACTTAATGGCCTACAGCTGAAGCGGGGTTTTTGTCGTTTATATATGCTCGTTATATGAAGAAAGTGGACATTTCAACGGTCATATGTTCATAGAAAACTTTTATTTATAATAATTACGATGTTTAATATTCAATAAAATTTCTAAATTATGACTAATATTGGGTTAGCTGCTTGTTACTTTTAGTTTGGAAAAAAGAACAAAATTTTACAATCTCATATTGACCTAATACATCGTTTATGGTCTACCAAATTGTCCGTACGTAAATCAAAAATAATATTCTCACAAGATGTCTACTTCCAAAAAGATTAAAGATGTCTCGACTCATCTATTCGATGATAGAAAAGTGTAAGGTATTTGAATGTTTACTTGGAAGTCGTAAAATTAGAACATCTTTGGTGGTCCGTGGTCACTTTATTAAAAATCTTGTAAAAGTGTCCAACACAATTCGCGGAGTCCCGCAGGTGGCAAGGGTATCAAGATAACGCTCCTCCTACTGACCCACCATTACCGCCTGCTTTGACAAATGGAGATTAATACGTGTGAAGAACAATAAATTCTTATTTTAAAATTGGAACGCTTTATTTTAACGGCTAAATGTTGCCATAACAAAAAAAAACTATATCTAACACTGTTACAGACTAGTCCGATAGAATTTGCATTGATCGATTGAATCTAATTTTAAATAATTTATGTCCCTATTGAGACCAATTTGATTAACAAGAACGCAGACATGGCGTTACTAATAAGTACACCCGTAACTAAATATGTTAAAAAGAAAAAAAAATAGATATATAAACATTCGAAAATAAAGCTTAAATTATCATCTCCATCTAAACCCAGCTTCTCCACACCGCTATTGTAATTTGTAATTCGTTATCGAAAACTGAAATCAAATTTCCTTTGTGTCCGTACTGGCTGGCATGTTAACAAAAACTTGATTCAATTAGCTCTGCACCCGCATTTTGTCTACACTCTCATAACAATACGTATATTACAAATACATTACGTTATCTGTAATTGTTTATTAAAACAGAAAATGAAGACAGAAGATTAAACGATTAATAAATAAATAAATATAAGAACAGCGTGAGAAATCTATATACTTAACAGTTTTTTAAACACCTAACCAAAGGAATGTATTAGTAAATTTCGTAATTTAAATTTCGATAGATGTTTGTTGAGTAGCATGCATGAGATGCACGTAAGAAAAGAAAAAAGACAGTATTGCCAGGTGCGTCTACCAATCTCCATTTTAACAGGTGTAACTTTAATAAACGTTTTTTGTATGTGGCAATGTTCTCTAGCCATATGTCACTCGCGAGCGGCGCGCCAACCGACGCAGAAGGGCGTAAGGCGTTCGAAATTCAAACGGCAGCTGAACAGACGCAGAAATAAATAAGCGGCCATGACACGCGCCGCGCTCGCCCTCCCTTTTATAATTATTTCATTTTATTTTTAAATTGTTTTTTCTGCTCCACAAGGATTCCCCTCTTTATTCTCTCCATTTCAAAACAATGCGCTCCCCTAACTCCTAATGGCTGCTTTCAGGCGTGCGTTGTTTTAAATCAGATACGGGCGTATAATAATAAATTGATGGTTCTAGCCAGGCTTAGAGTGCTTGACTGATGCTAATTAAATTGGGGCCCATCCTTTTTAACAATATATACAACTTATGTATTATTATGTTAAGATTGCCTGTACATTTTGTTATTCTTTAACTTCGACGATTACATCACAATACAGTTCAGAGATAGTTAAGGTCTGACTTAACAGTAGACCTATAAAACCATTTGTAAAATGTTTCAAAAGAAACTGAACCCAGTGGAGTTTCCACACATTTCTATTAATTTATATTATCGCTATATGAACAATCGCCTATGTTCGTTACCCGCCGGAAGCTGCAACCAGATCCGGTAAAGCAGGTAAACATTACAATATCAAGAAATACGATCTGTACGTAGGGGCGACACGCGACAGCACCGAAATAGCGGCCGCAGAATGTCGTATATTGACAAATCTTACGGCCTCGCTGCGCCAACACACCGTGTGTATTATCAGAATCCGAACTAACACCGACAATATATCAATCCCGCTCCCCACACGGAAGGGGAGTCGAGTCTATTTTAAATATTCTTCCCTCTACGGTTTTATATTTTTTCCTTGAGTATTTTTACGCCAACGACCAAAATACGACGACCCCTCGTTCCATGCACTTTTTGTCTAGCTACACGAATTGTAACGTAGAAGCAGGGGAAATGGTGTATCATTTTAAAATGGTGATGTTTTAATAATAAGTTGCAGCCGTCGCCACATACGACAGCGCGTGCGTGTTTTCGTATTTGAATGGAGAACGTGCGATCGCCGCACGCGTCTTTTACTTTTTTATTGGGGGCCCGCCAGCCAATCAGAGATGTGATGCTAAAAATTGGGGAGGTTTTTTATCGTGATTATAAACAGTCAGATACATGAACGGTTTTATGTAAGTTTTTTAGACGAGAGGCGTGTTCTACGATGTATATCCTCGAGTTTGGAAAAGGTCTTATGAACATCCACTAACATATGACATAGAAAGTCGGAAGCTTCAACTACTTTCTGAAGATGTTTTTTTTTATAAAGGACTAGCTGCCGCGTCACTGTCAATGCTAACTTTCATGCTAATTTTTATTCAGCTCCGTTTAGATATTCTAGAGTTATATACTAACAAATATCCATACATCCAATCTTTCGCAGTTATATATACACTTGCATTCTTAAACGTCGATATCGCAAGTGAAGCTTACATTTTTTTGTGAATTAATAATATTTTTAAATGATAAGCATATATTAAACAATTGTTCTCTTCTACTACGAACCAATCTGGACAATGTCCAAATTAAAATCGGGATCGGGCCTTACATTACTTTTCCTAATCCTGTTATTTTCCGGGAACGGCAAATACGAAATACGTCTTATGGATAACTGATATCCAAATATTAAGTTACCGAAGCAGTGCGTCTGTTTGTCATTGCACGACCAAAGGAAAATGATATGTTTTGTCTAAGTATTTGTTCAATTAATGTATACAACTGTAAGCCATTTTATAACACCGGTATATTTTGTGTTCTTAAAAGTTATTGAGTCTGTGACTAGTGGGTGAGGTTACTTTTTGTTCGGTATTTTGTGTTCTTTGTAAAATATGGTTTAAACGTAATTTATCGTATAAACGGTAAATGATGTCATCAAAAACTCGAATCTTTTCTAGGATTGCTAGTATAGAAACGGTAAGAACCTTATACCAGAGAGGAGTAAGTAAGGCTATATATAAAAGGGTAAAAATCCCACTGTTTAATATTCGTTTTATATCAGCATGCTATTAACTTTGTCACAAAACATATACGTCAAATAACATCGTAAATTATATACGGCTGCGGCAGTAACAGAGTCCGCATCAAAAAGAAATCAACGTAGGACATTTTCGTCGGCCGTAAAAATATCGCAAAGCTCTTAGAGCGGGGCGGGGGCGGACCGGTCGCCATGGCAACCGTCGACCCTCCGAGGGGAAAAAACGGGTAAAAATTCCGGGAGCGAATGGACGCTGATTTTTTATGGCATCGTACATTTTTTCCTCAGCGCGCCGCGACGCTGAGCGTCTCGGGGCACATCTATGTGTGCGTGAATCTCATATACAGTGTGTTTCAATTACAAACTTATTTTACCATACCAAATTTTGATAACGTGCGGCAAAACATGCATATGCGTGACAACTTTAAGCACTGCAACTGCTCGCAATGTAAATATTCAGTTGAGAATTGCGAAGAAAGTATAAAAGTTAGAATATCGGTCAAACATATAGCATACAATTTGCGAACTGAAATCATGTTCTTATGTATATTTTTCGTATTATTTTTGGATTTAGTTGCTAAGAGACGTATCAAAAAGTTACATTTTATAGTGTGTGTGCAGTTTTCGTATAATTCAAAAGAGTATAATGTGAAAAATAAATTGTATCCTGCTGTATACTGTCCAATACTCTCCAAAGAGAAGAGGGTTTCAGATGCGTAAAAAAAAGTAATAAACTCATAGAAAGCTATATAACAAATAATAAACGCTGAGTTAGTTTTTTTTTATATTTACTTTTAAAAATCCTAAATAGATCAATTGCAAAAAACAGGTTTGATTGTAAAATTAAAACAATTAAAGAACAAAATTAATTATTTTTAATCAAATA
>JAODUI010000023.1:1778032-1833776 GCA_027563995.1 Papilio gigon
GTGCAAATGTCGAAAATTCTGCATTTTTGTTCGTGTTAGAAGGATTTAGTATGCAACGCGAGAGACAGCGCGCGTAAAGTTAGTCCGTGACGCTCGCGGCAGGGACTGACTTAGTTGTGGAGTTGTTCTTAAAGCAACTAAAAACTGTTACTATAGAATTTGACATGCATGCTCGCATAGGAAGTTTCTGCGCTTGCTTTACGCGAGTCTATTTTAGTAATCATGATTAGCAGTGCTACAAGCACGCGTTGTTTCAATCTTTGTGACAACATTAAATATTTGTGATAGTTTAAACCGCAAGGACGCGACCAATGACAGAGATAACATGCGGACATTGACCCAATTAGTGGTGTAGGCAGTAAATATACATTAATAATAGAGATTACATATGTATGTTACGTCTTATGTCTACCATTTTGGAACACAGTGACTTTTAAGCCAGTAGTTATACTCGACACGGGCCAAATCTGATAAGAGAGAGCCCCAATAAAGAAAGTCAACTTAAAGGCAGTAGTTATTTCTTAACTAGCTTATGCCCGCGACTATGTCCACGTGGAATCAAGAAAACAGAAGTATCCTAAGTGAACTTCCAGACAGTATCTATGGCGGTACATAATACTAAACATCTTCACCTACTTTCATCGAAATTCATAAAAAAAAACAAAATTATTTTCTTCATCAAATATAGAATAACTACAAAGGAACAACAAACAAAGTATTTGTGGGACTAGTAACATTACTAAAACATACAACATCATACTGCTAAACACAAATGTAAACACTGACTAAACAGTAAAGCATATAGTTTTTAATTTCTTACTGAATATATCACAGTTGTTCACTTGTTCAGTTGTATCAAGACACTAAAACTAAACAATTACAAATTAGGCGACAATCCCTCGAAATACTATTGTCGTCGTTGATGAATAATAAAAGCCTACACTGAATTAATTACCTCAGCAACTAGACCTCCGCCGCCGTTCCTCGAAACAGTAGTTCATGTAAAGTCGCTATCGGTTTTTAGAAAGCCGTCTGACTCCGACACAATGTTGACTAGTACGCGCCCACGCGACTCTGACTCCGCGTTACCATTGAGAAAATTGTTTACAATGTTTTCATAGAACCGACCAAGTTTATTAGAATTGTAAAGGTAACACGAAGCTTGTGTTATATTCAAATTTCCGGAAAGTCCTAAACATGTCAAAACTGAATACCTCGATATATTCCGCAGCAGTAGCTGTTCGGATCGAGGAATCACCTTCCCATATGAAGACGTAAGACCCCGAAAATTATATTGACTGCACCGGAGTGAACTCAGAAATGCGGAGGACCAAATTTAGCAACAATTTACTATACTACTTATAAAACGGCTTAACTTACGTGTGAATCGGTGTCGGTACCGACTAGTTTCGAGCCCATTCACGTGAGCGATGGACCCCGAACGCGCTTTAGTACCAATCCCACTTACCCCGAAGAAGAGCCCCCGATGGGCTCGAAACTAGTAGGTACCGACACCGATTTACCGAGTTAAGTCGTTTTATGAGTAGTATAGTGAAATGTCTCACGAAAGTTTTCATAGTTTAAAAACATGCTTTAGGTTAAAATTAGAATTTGTGAAGACAAATATGTTTATAATTGATATACAAACTTCGTGACGTATTTGCATGCTATGCTATTAAAAATGTCACCGTTCAAAGGTTTATCCTACCAATATGAACGCTATGACTTTACAATAAAGTCCAATTTGTCTTTGTGCAATATACAACCATGCGCAAGTGCAGTGCAAAACAAATGACGTAAGTACAAAGAAAATATCTGAAATTACTCTTTTCGCTGCCGAGTTGCATAAACAGAGGAGATAAGAATTTGAAGGTGAGAGACGTCCGCGCCTCGAGTGCGTCAAGCCGAGCGCGACGGTAATAGACGAGGCAGTTCGGGAGGTGTAACTGAGTAAACTTGATAACTCTTTACGTATTCCCAAAGTTCCTACTTTGGTGGGAAGTACTTCATTATTAAAGCACAGAACTTAGTCAGTAGTATTTTTTACTAAAATATAAGTAGTCATCTAACCCAGAGGGATGGGCAGAGATAGGATACAACTTGATTGGCGTTTTCTGACAATAGCTGAATCGAATTTATAAATATTTGCGATTCAAAATATTATTACATATACACCAGTGATGATGGAACCTTGTAAAAATATTAAACCTTATCCCGTAAAGATAAAATATATTGTTGCTAAAACAAAAAGCACCTATTTAAATGACGTGTATCATTTGTTTTCAGCAGTGACAACCCAAGTGTAATATTTACCCAATAGTAATGTAATTACCATGTGAGAGTTGCGGCAGGTTGCCGCACGCATTTCAAGTTCAGGGGCGCTGAAGGCGGGGCGGAGGAGCTGCCAAGTCTAAAACTGGGACGTTTGACCTTTTAGCCGCTTCCCGCTCTCTAGCGAAACTCGCCATCCTCTCGCCCGATTCAGTAATTGTTTGAGTATATTCTGTTGGCTCTTAAATTTTCATCCATAATTAAATTAATTGTTCACCGGTGAAGCGGGCCGCAGTGGGTATACGAAAGGTTTTCAAATATTGTTCTAATTAAATTGAAAATTGTACTTTTCGACTTGGGATATGTTTTATTTTAGCTCGTTCATGGAAAAAATAGATTAGCTAAGGTATGTTTTGTTACTTTCAACAAAGATTGCTGTGACATTGCCCTGCACACTTTTTGAAGTGCATGTGTGTGCGTGTGGCTCCGCATGTATGCACGTAATTTTCTATACTTAGTGGTTTCCGTGTGTGTGCTGTTTATAATAAGATAGTAGGTTCATAAGCGAAGAAGTTAATGGTCGACGTGTACAGTCGTGGTCGTTAATTTCCTACCCATTTAAATGTCTTAACACAACTAGTGTGTTATATAAGGATGTACTTTCAGTAACATTTTGCTGTACTATATTTGATTTTAGGTGGTCAGTGAATTTAATTCTCTCAGTGTTCAATATCTGCCAGCCTTTGTTTCTCACGCTGTTCGATGTCGGGCCAGTAATCGTGTGCGCACGATAACAGGCGATAAGATAACAGCCTTGTTATTGTTTTGATGCTCGCTCACTTGTGTGCGTGTGTTATGACACAGTGTTTGAACTATTATCCTTCTTCGTAGTTATTGTATTGCCTACAGTCCTACAACTATTGCCCTGACTTTTGTATTAATATATTGTCATCCCTTTCAATCCCTTTGACAATGACAGAGACAACTATACGTGTAACACAGGTGTCACTAGTCGATATCCGCAGTAAGAAAAACGTGTCGACGGACGGCTGCTTACTTACTCGATTATCCTAATCATTCTAATTTCTTTGTCGTTCTATAAATATATACAAGTTAAAACGCAAACAGTTACATGTGTACAGTTTTAAACGCCACACAAAGTTCTATTCTTAAATGAATGAACAATTGTAAACATTTAAATCTACCTAACTACGTTGTAATCGCTCTGAAAATGTTTTTACTGAAACATTTCATTGAACTGCTACATTTCTTATGTTTCTATATCTTCCTCAAGGTCGAAAGGAGATTCGCAGTAAATCTAAAAATATTACATCGTTCGGAAAATATTGAAATACCAGCAATTGCCTACACGAGGTTTTACAATAGACGGGTTACGGCGACAGTGGTTCGTTGTGGATTGGATATAGGCGTTTAATCGCGGTGCGCGCAACTAAATCTAAACAAGGACGATATGCGTCGTATGCGCTTGCCTATTTACTTGAGCGAGCGTAGGTCCGTTCCGTAGGTCCGCGTATAGCGAACTCTGTTTACACGTTCATTGACACGGGCGTGTGTGCGCTGCCTCGCTGCGCCTGCGCACGCCAGCCCTCTTTATTTGTTGACAAGCGCAAGCGCGCAGCTCTTCTGTTTGCGATCGGACGCCGTGCACGACGGACTTGTTTTTAGCTCTGCACCGTGCATATAATCCGTGATTTTTGTGTTACCGTGCTCAACTGTTGTTGTTTCAGTGTTGTTTTATTATATGTACTGTGGTACTGTTTCTATCTAGACAATAAATTGTGAAAATAATATTTTGGATCGCTTAGTTGTTATTGTCAGCGACGAAAATTACGTCTCAGTTCTGTCAGAAGGTAAGCTTTCGTTTTCAATTCGTGAGAATTGCCAATATTTAGTCCATAACATGTGCGTTCGTAATTCACACGACTGTTGTCTTACATTTTATAAATGACCGCTTCTTGAATACCGGAGCCCGAGTGCATTAGAAAAAGAGTCATAAATTTTATTGCATTTACAAAGTAATTTGTTTTCATGTTACCTTATTATAATATTACGTAAAGAAAATTTTAGTGTTTACATTGCTGACACGACTGTTTTAATAAGTCCGTGATGTATTTTAAAAGTAAAATTGTTTAGATAGGTATGTTATAATTTTCATTATATTGAACACAACTGTAGGTCCTCCTGTATTATTATAATACGCAAAATGTAAGTAGACTTAAACATGACACAAAAGGGGTCGATTACGTTGCAGCTATCGGCACTTTGTAAATCATTCAAGTTCTCAACACTTACGGACAGCTAAAAATAAATGCAGTTACTAATGACTAACTGCGTTTATTATTCAGTTAAATGTAACTGCTGTTAGTTCGCGAGCTGCGATAATACGAGTTCAAGTATGAAGTTGAATGTTCAATTTAAAACAAAACAGACTCCGACAATTACACTAACAATAGTTCATTATAAAAAAAACATTACCTGTATGGAGGGTCATCTAGCTAAATCTAAGTTTTCCAGACATAGATTTGTTTTCAGATATAGTATATCTACAGTGGTTATATTGAATTAAACATATTCGTCAGTTTCGCCTTAAATTTGAATTGTTTACGATTCCAAGGTTTTGTAGCGCTTTACGGCTTTACTGCGTGTCCGAGGAGTAGCCGAGGACTGTCGTTGTCTGTCTGTACACTACAAAAAGATGTTGTCATAAAAACATTAGAAAGTAAATCAACATTCGGCTGATGGAGATGAGACTGCGTCGTGGGTAAGGTGAAAGTGCATGTCAAGACACCAGTAAGGAGGTTAAGGAAGTGTTAGCTTGTAAAGAACCTGGCGCTGATGACGGTACCTGTTACGGTATTAACTGTTTCAAATCTTACTTATATTATAAATGCAAAAATTCGCAGTTAATTCCAAAACGGTTATTTAATTATTAATTTGACAAATAGATTATTGTCTGGAACAGTTTTTGTTTTTTAATCCCTCGCGGACAAAGTCGCGGACTATAGCAAAGATCTGTATTGTAATGAAAGGCTACACATCTCTATCGATACTTATTGAAACATAAAGTATGCCTACTAAAGTGATGTTTATTTACGAAGTTTTAATTTTCGATTGAAACGGTAAATTGTCGACGGAGGATGGCAAAGGATGAATATGAGTGAACGGTCCGCCACTGCTGGCAGGCTGGCAGGTAACGACGTGCAGCACGCGGCACGCGGCGCGCAGCACGTATATTGTACGTATCCTCGTCTTGGCGCACTCGACCCACATTCAGTCAGCACAACAACGGTACACGGCAGAATGACGCGCTCGACTTGGCGCCTCTTTGCGGAAACAAACTGTTTGTTATGAAGTTATGATATATTAATTTTATCATACAGTCTAATTTATTTTAACTACTGCTTACCCATCGTTCGAAGTTCATCCGCAACTCACTTAAGTTCCAACTTTAGGCGTTCATAAAAAAACCCTTTAATTCAAACTTTTATCAAAGATCTTGTACAAGAGATATGTATGCAGTTCTCCGCATTTACTTTGCCTGTGTCAATTTCCGCGGCCATCGGATCGCGTAATACGCTCACAAATGTGTACGAAATCTTCACTTTACGTGTCAATATAATAATCTACTCCTATTTATTAAACAAAAAGAAATAACCATATTTCATGTGTCTATTCCATTTCACATTTAGTTGTTACTTTTTCATTTAACACACCGTCAACAATCAGCAATTCATAGAAAGAAATTGTAAATCTTCTGCACCATTGTGCTTGTCTTAGGATGAAAAAACTTCTTAGAATGAACAAAGATACCATAAGGTGTCCCCAGCTTTCTCGGAATCTTTTCTTTTTAGAAATTCGGTTACTATTAACTACGGGATTTCAGTATGGAGAATATGAAAGCATAATATTGTTTTTGTTTTTCAAAGCGATCGGAGAGGAATGGCAGTATTTTGTACAAGTTTTTCATTAGTAGATACTTAGAATGGTGCATATTGTTTGTTTGTGTCGGTGTCCCGCCTCCTCGCGGCCGAGTGAAAGTCGATCGGTTATGCAACTCTGAGCCGCTGGATAAACGTGTTTTCAGTGTAACTGTACACGAGTACAGTTACGTCGAGAAGCTGATATGGAGTCGAGAAATTAAAAGCCAGAAACTCACTTCTCTCTTAAGGAAAGTACGTAAAATGTACTTGACTGTACTTAGGCCCGAGGACTCTCGTATTCGGTTCGCTTGGTACAGTCCCGATATCTAATTGGATGACGTACACGATTAGTGCTTCTATTTGTGTCACTCATAACGTATACAAGAAGAAAAAGGATCAGAGATTGCAATGAAAAACGAGTTAGCATTGATTCTCTAATTGTTATCTTTGTAAACTGTCTTTGGGTCCCTTGTCCCACGTTCGCGGCCACAATGACGGTGCAGCGCGACGAGGTTCGCCGGCGCAAGCTCTGGTTTTTGTAAGAACCAGTTTGCGGTCGCCATTCGAGAAATTTCGCGAACTCAGCGCCACTGCGAAGGTCTCGACTACTACGCAGTGAAAGTTGAACATATATTTACGTTATATCGTAGCTACTATATCTAAGAAAACTGAACCGAAATAAAGTATAATTAAATTAAAATGACTCACGATTACTTCAAATTATATCTTTCTAATTTCTCCAAAGTAATAGATCTTTTTACCTAGTTTTTTTATATTTAAACCCTAAGCTTGCAATGTAGATACAATCAGGTCGTGTCGCGGGTTCAAACCCCAGCAATTAACGTCCGTCGCTCCGTTTTCCGACGTTACCAAAAGCTATAAAAATTAAAGTTGCCTCGCCTCAGGTTTTACGAGCGAACCAAATATAGCATTATATCGTCTTGCAGTTTACGCTTTCTTACATTACGGTATATACATTAAATACATCTTTAATACCGCATTAAATTACGTTCATTATTACGAAACTTTCAACTGTTTCTTTATAGGTTAATAACACGTTTTATATGTCGGCCTCCTTTACCGGCTCTAGCTCCTTTATTCTATATCATACATATGATCACACTCACAGTTATTTGTGGAAGGAATTCCGAATAGATCCACCTAAACAAAATCGTGTATATCGACCAACCAGATAAAGGTAAAAAAAATATGTTTGCAAAAAAGCTAAAATACAAAAATAGCATAGAGCGCGCGGGAAGCGCGCGAGAAAACTACTGCGCAATAAACGCTATGGAAAAATAAACATTTACTGTAACAAAACAATGTTTGCGATTGAAACAACATTACTACGCGCTCTTCTACCAATTGAATACAATTACAATTTTAACAATGTAACTCTTGCTCACGTATCTTAGGCTACAAGCAGCTCCAAACTGTTACTGCCATATGAAAGGAAGTCACGTGACTGCAGGGCTATGTCTCCTATAGGGCTGCAAACTTTCTCTAGACCTGATGACACAGCGTCACAACAACGACCCACCTTGACTCTTAAGGGACACGAATAAAATAAAATCCATCGACTCGTCTCACATTAGCCAATTTGATTCGGAGATTTCGATGAAACTAAAGTGAACATTGCGTTGTGTGAGAGCCCTACCTCTGCGCTACCGCCGTAACGGTGGCCGTGGCTCATTGTTACCGTTACAGGTCTGAACTGAATACGACTTATTCAGCGGCTCCAAAGGTATTTAAAGACATTCATCGATGTCGGCAAGTTGGCCGCACTCCAAATGTTGAAGCAAAACATTTACGTGGTACGGAAGCCCTTTGTCCCATGGAGGATCCTCGCGCCTCTTTGTTATAAACTCTAACTACGCACTTTGATATGACTCATCACTTTTTATGATAAATGTTTATCTAAAATCATTTGTCCTGATACAGGCTGTTTACAAAGAACCGTATTCCACTATTTTAAATGTAAATTTTTTCGTTTCTTAAAATAGTAAAAAACATGTTTTGTTAAGTATTACTTAATATTCAATTGTGAACACTGTAAGTGTAACAGCCGGTAATTCATTAAGATTGTATTATTCTATTACATACTGTGTCAATGTACTTAACAAAGTTCTCGCTGATTCAAACGTAATTATATTTGCATCAACATTGATCCGCACGTCTTTGTCTCGAGGTAATTCCGAAGAATTCTCTGTATAAAGCCGCAGGTAAATTGTTCCCGACGATCTCGTAAACTTGAGCTATATTATTATCATTCACATTTATATGCAGACATTTACCATAAACTTGAAGCTATAATAACTTCCCCGTCAGCCGTCTAGACCGGCGTGCGTTGCACTTCCACTGCACCTCCACTCTGTTACTGTCTGCTTCCAAATTCCCCCCCCCCCCCCGCGCTCGCTCCGCTGTCTCGATAGTTTCCAATTCATTTTACAAAGTGATTTCCTCCGAGCCATTTAAACTTGCGACTAGAATCCCCCTTCTACTTGTCTGTTGAAGTATTCATCGTCGTAGCACTTTTGTATTGATTTTCTATTACGAACAATAATCGTGTTCCCACTATCTACTATTCAAATGACAATAATGTATTCATTTTATGTCTGCCAACATTTTTACATACTCAATTTGTTTCACGTCTTTTATAAATTCGACAGCTTGTTTTCTTTTTGCTCAATAAATTTATTAATATTCGCAACAGTACGTTCTTGTGTGATTCACGGTTTAAGGTTGTTTGTTTTAAGTCACACGTGTTTTACTTGATAATTCTTTTACATTTATCTTCGCGTCTTGTAAACTTCGTGATCTCAGGCGCTTGAAATGTTGATAGATGAAATTGAAATTGCACAAGGTGCTGGCGACGATAGTTGGACGGACGCACAGTCGGTTTCATTTCACTGCATAGCACGTCGTGCGCTGCTCACTTGAGAGCTGCTTCATTGTTTGTCTCAGGACAAAGTACGTAAAGTTCGTTGACACGGGGTTGCATGTTGCAGCTATTCGGGGATTCGGTGCCGTCATTGTTTACTTTATTTGATTCCGCCTTTCAACTGTAAGTGTTAATAACGGTTGTATTTAAAATTATGCTCCATTACAAACCGGCGAGCAGAAGATCTTTTAAGAATTTTATAGTTAAACAAATCGAAGTCCGAATAATTCACTGTTAATTCTGCGTAAGCAACTAACATTTGTAACTGTTTATGTGTCTAAGTTGTGTAAGATGTCTAGACGGGAAGGGGTTGTTCTAAAGTCTAGACGGGATAATGCTTAACATCCGGGATGAGATTTGGACCATTTGATAGATGTAGTGGAGCCGCGCGTCATAACTTATTTAGTTAATATCTCTCACAGCTACTAAAGAAAATGTATGGAGCAAAGGGAGATGAAAGAACTTAGACGTTCTTATACAAAAAATATCTAAAGGGCTTACTTTTTCGATTGTAAGTAAGCCTTGAGGTATACAAATCCGTGTTGCAAGCGAGGTGCTCAGCGCGGACTGGCCGGACCTTGGCATATTTCTCTTAATCGCCAATGAGCAGCAACGTCAGACAAAGCGACCACGGCATTGTTCACTCAACTGCAAAGGTAATGGGTACTTTTGCGGGTAGACTCACTCACGCTGTTGGTTTCTTTGTCTACTTGCATTATTAATATTTTGGAAATACCTAAACAATAGGGTTTATAGTTTACTGTTACCGAGCTTCTTTACATCTTTAGTTGTTGCTTGTTTCATCGTTCGGTACCTCGGCACAATTTAGTGTTGGAATGCAGACAATCAGTCAAGATATCTCCAGAAGTCTGGTGCGCTGTTTAATCTCATCTCTTCTGAACGCAAAGCCCTCGAATTATAGCGGCCGTCATAAACGAATGCTACATCGAGAATTTGTAACAACCATCTGAAGATATAACATTATTTATTCATTTTTCATCATCATCAGCTTTAGGGAAGGCCTCTGCCCAGCGGTGGGCAGACGAAGGGGACGATAAAAATCTTTATTGCAGTAACAAAAGAGCTGTTCTTTTGAACGTCCCATTCGTACCGGACTATATAGAGCAAAGATTTGTAAACAAAGTTTAAAATTCTTATAAAAATATTTATCAAAAGCTTCATTTCAGTATTTAAAGGCATTTAAAAATAGCTTGGTAAGTAACTTTAGATTTTATTGTAACAAACACTGACGTGTATTGAGATTAAACGATACATTAAGCTATAAAATTTAAGTTCACTACAAATTTAAGTTACATTGCTCGCTCTGAACTCGAACTGATGCATGGCAACTTGGAGGAGCGCAATGTATTTCGTCAATAGCCGGCGATGGATGCGCGCGGTGTTGCGATCGGAATATAAATGTCGACGCGTTTAGAATAGCCCCCCGTATATCTCACATAAATCGTCTGACTGTTGTCACTACCTTAGTACATTTGCGTGTGTTGCTGGCCTTATATATTACTTTGTGGTAACAAGCAAACGCAATGTACTTTACAATATGTCTGTCGATACGACACGACAGTTATAACACGTGTCAATCAATGTCGTATAGATTAAGGATGTGCCAGGATTCGTGTACGAATCGATAGTGCCTTCGGTCAACAACTTGCCGCGCCGGCCGACAACCCCGGCGAACCCGCGGGCATGCGGTGCACTAACCCCGTGCTACAAATTATAGTTCGAACCATATTTGAACAGCATGCAGTCAACGCCTTTTAACCTTTATGATTGAACAGTCGAGGACATTGATTTCCTACCCCCCTTTCTAAAAGTCTGATAGAAATTTGTCACAGCAACGAACATTTGCGGTAAATTTTAGCTCTTCTTTTAAACGTTCACCATATTTGATTCTAAATGAGAACTTAATCAAATGCTTTTAATTTACATTTTGTATTGAAGCTATAATGATGCACGATGTCCTGTAGACACAGCTATACACTTGTACTGGATCTGAAACTTCAATAAACGAATCGATCCTCATTTCAAGGTTGTTCGATTTTACGCTTGTCAATTTGGTAATAGTTTGCCGGGTTTATAATATTGTCAACAAAAGGACACTTTTTGTTGGCAACATTGGTAATCGATATAATTTTTTCCGCGCTGGCAACACTGTAAAGCGGTTGGGCCTTGAACTTGTAATTGCCAATCGATATCTCGACGCACACGTCACTATAGTATTGTACCCGGCGATCCCTTCACTTTTTTATTTGTTTATTATTATAACAACTAACGTGTTTATTTAATTGTAAAAAAAACATTTGATTTCGTCGTCAATACAACGACAAACCGTCTTTTCCCCTCGCGTAATATCCCAACTTCAAAAGTTATCTTACTGAATGCGTTTAGCTAGGACTATGGAGTCGTATACATTAGTTATATTTCTTAAAGGATTTTTTCAATCTGTATTAAACTGTACTGTTATAATAACCCTACAAATTGAAAGTCTCTACGACGTCATTTAATATGGAACAATAACAGGTCTGACATTGGTCGAGTAATAGCTACGAGTCGTGTTTAGATTGATCGTTAATTACAGCAATTAATAAATCGGTAATCGGTACCGTTACATAATGATTGTGTTCCAGGCGGACTGTCAGTAGTTCATTACCACGAAGCCTTGAGATTTAATTGTGTGAATTATTCATTGGCCACAGATAATCTGCATGCGCCCACAACACACAGAATAAAAACACTCCTGTCACGTATGTGCGCCGGCGTGTTAAAATGGCGGGAAATTGACATTTCGTTTTATTTGTTTTGGCGCTGAATTTTATGACGTCTAAGTTAATTAGTTTTGTACACTCGGTAATTGCATACCCTTTAATCTATGCCAGAAAATAATCTCTGCGTCACTATAGATTATAGATTAATATTACACTAATCTATAATCTATGATTGTGGCAGAATGTTTTCAAAAGATAAGATTGAATTGTCTACAGTAACATTTATTTAAATTATTATTTTTTTTATTTTTGTTTAGATGTCATCGAACTCGTCGTGTATAAAATGACACTAAGCCATAATGTGTAGCCATCCAACTTTTCGGCTAAAAACTCCTCTAATAAACAAGATATGCTTATTCCGTCTACCTTTGTTACCGCGAATGGTACAGCTAAATGATCTAACAGCATGCCTCTGCTCAGCTGTCAATCTCTCAAGTCGCCGGCTGCGTTTCCATCCGGTTTGGTCATGCCACACGTAACTGTCAGGTGCTACCACACCATATTAGTAGCAGTTCAGGACAGCTTGCGTTTGCTTTGTTGTTGGTTACAACTGTTAAGTACTTATCACTCGGACTTGATGTTACTCGATACTAGCTGCGTATTATTTGTACGAAAAGGAATTTTTAATAAGTTCACTTACAACGTGTCAGATTTATTTTTAGCAATAAACATATTTTTATGGCGTGTTATTTTAACACAATAAATATAATTTGTACGTGTCTTACGACGCACGTGAAGGACAGACGTGTGCAGAACGTCACGTCAGCATTCGCCGGACGTTTGGCGGCGCTCGCTACAAGTCACGCACAAACACGACAGACACACATTATGTAACGATAGTATTGGCAACACTATTGTAGGAAATTCAGTAATGAGTAGTACATCAAACTTACAAGAATCGGGGCTTATCTCGATCGCCCGCGTCATTTTTTCATTTTTTTTTTAATTCTAAATTTGTAAAGGGCAACAGTCTCAGTTGCAAGTGCGACCTTTTTCTTAGGATGTCAAATTCTTTGTCTTCCACAGAGGTCAAAATATGTATTTCAAAGATTTGCATTATATTTGCCCCAACACTGGCCGTTTTTAAGTCGAAACTCCAGGAAAATCTTATCAACAAAGAGACGATGACCTCCGCGAAATGAGAGCATTTACTGCACCGGATTAAAACGAGTTCTGTCCAAACTCAACGGACGTCTCAACTGAACCTTCCCAGATAGATTTAGTTCTAGGGTTGCCAATTGTATGAAAACTCCGATTGTAATTGTCAATATAACAAAATCAGAGTAACACAGCTACTACAACCCTGACTTCTTGGTAAATACGTAAATCTAGAAGGTTCTTTATGACTACACATGGTTTGGTACCAGGAATCTACGACCACTACTGACACTAACGACTATTCAAAAATTAGGAAAAAAAAAAGGAATTAAAAACGTCAACCATAACGAGCAGTGTTGCATGAAGACATATAAACGCGACGTTTGCTTCTTTTGCTCTGTAATTATGAATTTTTCATCAGCTGTATCGCATTTTCTCTATGGCCAATAAATTCCTCATAAACAGAGATAGCATACTCATTTCTAAAACGGGACGGAATAACATCTTTGAGAATGTGCATTCAATACATACTTATACACTCCTGGTACTTCCAATCGTCCGATTTCTGAGAACTATCTGATCAATTTTTAATTTGCTGCCGATCAAGTGTTGTTAGTTGTTGACTAAGGGAGCCCCAGAGACTCTAAGTAAGGTAATGACTCATTCAAGTAAATATGCAAAATGCTTTTAAGAATTTACAACGAAGTCGCGGATCTCTATTGAAGATGTGTTCCAGTCTGACAATGGCCTACTTCCAAATGTGACGTCAATTTGTCCTTATATGTCAACCCTGATCTCTTGACTTCCGTTTCATTCTTACTGGGTTCATTAGCACGCATATTTGCGCGTTCTTTCGAAGTATACCCGTATTATTTTTGCGCGTTTGTTATTGCGCGCGCCGCCATTCCTCGTGTTAACAAATTTCAGCCAACGACGTAACAATGTTTTGAACAGATATCGTATCTTTTTAGATAACATTATATAGAACAACGAACTTTATTACGTACTAAGATAATTAATTATTATTATATGAAGCCTGATATATATTAATATTTAGTACTTTTGTGGCTGTAACGGAGTTGAACTTTGTAGAACATTTGAGTTTAGGTTTCTAAAGGGGACAATGGCGACGTCTACTGTCTCTTTAATGTTCAACTTTTTTGAAGTTTAAATTTATTTCTACTAATGGTGGGCTATTGTTGAAATTCGAACATTATTCATGACCAAAAGTTTATTATTTTTTATTTTAAATAGCTTTGTGGACTTCTCTAATTTTGACTAAGTTAAATTTACCGTTCATTCTTTACGCAATTTCCTTATGACTTTATATATGTGACTTGACGTATGTTTAGCGAGCACAAGGACATGATAACTTAGTTGTGCGATTGAATAATTGTGGAACAACAATAAGTAATCGATTCAACTTCCCGCCTCACCAACATGGCGGCCGTAGTTTTAATTGCGGCCACGCTGCGTGCGGTCCTCTACATAGCTAGCAATCGATACACGAGATTATGTTTTGTTTGAACAACAAACCAATATTTATTTAATCAGGTAAAGGCATTCTATAGTAATTTTGGTTGTAAAAAGTAATTACGTGTTCCTATAGCGGAAGGATATAAATGGTCAACTGTCACAGACCATTCTATCCGAGATATTTTATTTATGATGGAACATTTACTGTTATTTGTGGAATTTAACAACAGACAATACGTTTCCGTTTGCGTTACAACGGTAGAAATTCTCTCAAAATTTTCAACGTGTTAATATTCTTCATTGTAGTATGAAGTAGAAGTTTTTTGCTTGTCTAAATGTCCCACATCTAACATGGATAGACATTGTATGTAGTTATAAAATGTTAATGGTAATGATATAGCTCAGCGCCCGTTACGGAGCCGCCCACTTACTTTGTTACTGAGAATTTTTCGTTTACAGTTACTAGAGATAACAATGCACCTACTAATGAAATAGACTGTCCAACTTGACTTGAAACAATTAAAGTGGGTCTACTGTATTCTTTTGTTTAGTTCCGTTGTTAAAATTACACGGTTAGCGTGTTACTGGCTGTTACTGCGAGTCATCGCTGCCATCAAACTTTTTTTAAATATTTTCTTCACAGTGAGCAATCTGACCTACTTTAAAAAGATAATACGTGAGACTGTAATGTTTCATTTAATGTTATTCAACGTTAGGGTATGAATTATTTGTATAATAAAAACATCAACAAGATACTCAATAAGTTTTTGCTTTTTTTCAGGTAATTGTCGCAAGAAATCAGTCTACGCAGTCGTCTGTTACGAGAAGACAAATAAAAAAATTAAGGGACTTTGTTACTTTCGTCTACTACGGTTACCAGTGAGTTTATATATAGGGAATCGCTTATTACGTGCGGAAAAAATCCTGTTACACGTTGCATAATTTCGATATTGGAACATAAAACAATGTTGCCTGTCATATTCCACAACAAAATGATGTGCTCGTTTATAATGTTTGTGCGCTAATGGCTCCAATATCATAATGGTACAATTTATTGATAATTAATTAATGAAAGCGGGAAATCGAATCGACGGTTTAATTTAATTACGCGCGGCCCGCGACCGCAGCGCGCGTTCATTTGTAGACGTCGCGATCAGCTGTGCGCCGGTGGCGCCGCCATCTTTTTTTCTTGTTTTCACGGTCAATTATATTTGCATGAATAGCGGCGAAAAATCAATTAGCTCGTATTGTTGACGTTTAAATATTATTTTAGAACAAGTTTGCTTCGAGCGTCGCCTCACGACTGCATACATAACAAAGATATATGCCATAGGTAAGCTAGCTCCACACTCCAGGGTACCAAGCGAGATAATTTAATGTTCCAGGTGTGCACTTAGCTATGCAACGTTTTGCTCTAATAACTAATATGTTGGAATGTGAATATTAGTTGACATTTTTAGAACAGTTAAATAAACATTTGTCAAAGTTAAATAGAAATACAGACTGTTTTAAAATCTAAGAATGGTACATGCAATATATTTATGAGTTTTAAGTTGTTTCAACAATCCCACTGGAAACTTGTTCTCATCATTTTCGATGTAAAACAAATAAAACGTAGGTGAGTGTAGTCGCCGGGCTGCGTCAGGGCGGCGTGACCTTAAACTTTGCATACAATTTTAGTTTTGTCAAAATGCGGTTTTTCTTAAAACTATTATTTGACTTTTTAATGTTTTATGATTTCTATTTCTAGAGAAGCTTTTAAATCTCTTACCAACGACGTGTCCCACACGTCATAGTACGTTAATTAGCTTTAAGATTGGTGGCAAATTTATTGTCGTGCAGAGACATTACGCAGAACAAAAAAACTAATTCAGTGGCCCGTGTCCGTCCAGACAGTGTTGCCTTTGTCCAAAAATTTCATCCATATCCATGGATTCGTTCTGATGTAACGCGGTAACATCCATCCATCGAAACAGTCGCATTTATAATATTAGTAGGTTACAAATAATGTCATCAATTAATCGATTCACGAATTGATAACGATGGTGGACAGCCGTGTTCCTGATGACGACAAGCGTTTATTCGTTCAATCATTTTAAAACAATGCCCCAAACATTATAATAATACGAAATTGTACATGAAAAAATACTCAAGATTAAAATAAATTTTTCATCCAAGAGAATACGCTTAACACAAATCTTCTAAGTGTCAAAATTCAATGGCATTTCATATGAAGCAATACACGTTGTCACCTGCACAAGTATAGATGTGTATGTACAATCAAAACACTTTGCAATGTTCCAATTTAACAGCTACATTTGTTTGAATGTTTCGTAGGCATTGAGACGATGACTTTGAAACTAAAACCAACCGGATGCAGCTTTAATGTCGGTCAGCGGTACACGACTCATTGCTTTTACTATACCCGTTAGCGCAACTTACTGCTAGCTAATTGATTGTAAAAAGGGGCGGAGTTTGTCTCGTAAGGAACGGGGCATTTTTTCTGAGAGTGCAACATCGTCAAGGGACATTACTGTACGTTACTACGTTTGCACGTGTGTTACGTCACGTGTCCACTCTATGCGAGTGCAATTACTAGCCGCTCACGTGTTTGTGACACAAAGGTGACACTGCGATGACTCAATATGAGTTTCCTTTAAAGTCCTTTCTGTTTCATATGAAGGGATAGAGGAAGTCTAAAGCTGACGGAAGGCTTCTTCATTCAAGAGAACATCATGCAGTTTTGTTCGGTTCATATTCTGCCCCTATTTTGTATTTAAATAGACTTAATTAAAAGTAAAGGCGTAATTTTTATACCGGATTTGTATTATATTAATGCGTGAAGCAAAACTATATTCCATTTGAAAGGAAATTGCGCGAACAGTAACGTTAACCTTGAAATTAGCTTTTTTTTTTTAAATAATGAATTATGTTTGAATTTAGCCTGCTTTAATCATAATGTATCTTATATCATAAGCTAGCTGTACATACTCGTTGTTTTTTTTTATATATTACGTACATTAAACAATTTTATAATCTCGATACGAACAAGATAAGTTGTGATGCAGTGAGTGCGAAACAAATATTATGCGATTAAAGACCAGCCGTGGCGTTCATCTCATGCCAGCGAAGTCACTTAAACGTCGACCTTATTCCTTTGTGTTACGGTGCACTCGGTGTACTCAGCCTGCACGTGCATACGCGGAAGTCTTACAGCCCTGCAAATATCCCTTATCCATAAGAGTTTGTAAGATCATTGTCATTCCGAATACAACTTTACTCCAACGAGGTTAGATTGGTTTTAGATCGTGTTTAACCTCTTTAGATTATGTAAATGCACAGTTGCGTCGAGTCGAGTGCTTGTGATGGGAGGCGAAGGTATTTTGAGCCTTATTTCTATGGCGGTAGGGGAGGGAATGGCTTGTTGTTGTTTAATGCGCCACAGCTGTTATCGTTGCATAAGAGCCGGCAGTATTGCCATTATCAGTCGGTTTGTTTTTATGACGCAAGCGGCCGCCGGCCGAAGGCGCGCGCTCACGGGCACTGGTACACGAACATACAGTACTGTCAATTTTGGACATTTTGATATTTATAAACCACCAATATTGTGTCAATCTTAAAGAACAGTTTTACTCGCTTACTAAATCAAAATATACCACGACAAACGCAAATATTGGCAGATAAATTGAAACAAAACACTATCTACTTTGGTGTCGTTTGAAACCACAAACCGATCACAAACCGCAAGCAGCAAACACAATTTATAAAATCACATACATAACCTTTACAAGGCGTCTTCACGCTATGTCATCGTAATTTCAATACAGTCTAGTACAGTCAAGTTGTTCACAGTGACATTACATACGACAGTACAGTACAAAGATGCTATATTAAACTCTATGGCGGCTCGCATTTTGCTTAAGACGATGCTGAAAACATTGCTTTAAGCATCAGCACAACGTAAAGATATCCAGAGGCGAAGTATCCGACTAAACAGTTTCCCGCACCTCGCCTGGGCAATTAACAACGCCGCACAGTACAACCGCTCGCAGCTACCACGAGCCACCAGAACCTTTGAATGTATAAATACCAGCGGTCTGTGCAAGTTGCTCTGTGCATACATTGTCAGCTGCAGCGCGCCGCCGACGCGCGCTCTATTTTCATTACACTATAATTAGAATTAAGACGATCATGTCCGCCAGCCTGGCGGCTAAATCGGGAATTTCAAGATCAATATCGGCCATCCTCCGCGGACTGGCCAAGCGCTTCGAACACATCGCTCGCGTCAATGCTAAATTGCGAACTACAAGACGTTAAAGGCATTAACTCTAAAGTACAACAACAGTAATAGTAGCTAACACACTGCAACGTACTGCCCTCCTCCGTGTGCCGACTGAAGCTTCATAGCATAAACAAATGCTCCTCGAGCGCCATCTTCCCATAATCTTATAAGTTCGTTTCTGATTTGTCAACTTGTCCTCGTGACGCGACCAGTTTAATTTAAAAAAAAAACTTTGATAAGCCACAATCAATAGATAATTACATTAAACAAAATCTATTGTGAAGCCAAGCCCGCCTCCCAACACAGAAATAATTATAATTACTCTTTGGAAAAAGCATATTTCTTGACTATGGTAAGTATCAATAGGTGAACAATTTATCTGCATATCTTTCTTCTTCGCAATACAAATGCATGGAAACTGTTGTGAAACGAAATACGTGAATTTATTGGTTTGTTTGTTCCTGAGTTCCGCTCGCGCGCTGCAACTGCGGGAACGGAAGTTTTGCTATAATATGACATATTTGGTACGGCACAAAGTCCACATTCCCGCCGCGATTGAACGGAAACATCTCAAGTATGTTTGGCCGACTTTTCTTAAACGTATCGAATTGTCGCCTCGCTGGAATTTCCTTCGCGCAATCTGTTTATTATATGAATAATGTACAAAGTGGATTATTTTAGCGTGAATAAATTGGCACACAGAGATGTATTGTAGATCTTTATGTAATGTGTCACTTGTAACCATGTAATGAGTTTGCTTTACCGCCTCATTTGAATTTAAATAATAAAATAACCAACGTTTTACTTCATTTTACGTTAATGAAAGCCTAAATTCATTTTAATTTAAAGTTGAAATTTGGTTTTGGCAGTGACCATAGATTCTCGAATGACCATAACGGAATATTACTCATTTACATTCCCGCTGACACGCTTGTTTTAACAGATTAAACAAAGTAGAAAGTTAAAAAAAATATATAACCAACGCGTGCTAATCCTTTAACAAAGTACACAAAAGCTTAGTGTAATCTTGGGCTCACAGTGCGCGGGCGCGGCGCGGGGCGGGCGGGGCGCGGCGCAGGTTGCCGACCTCCGCATGTGGGCCAGTCGGTAATGCGCCGCGACTTTTTGTTTATTTACATAGAGATATGATATCAGTGTTATCACGCGGCGCGGCTGCGGCGTCCACCAGATCCCGCGGCTGTGTGCGTGTCGCTTCGTTGCAATTACTTATCTGCGTACTTGAATAAAGCGTAGACTTTTCGACATCTCACGTCCTTCTTTATGATACTTTGAATTATTTATCCTATGATACATCTATAATTTTATTACATAATGAAATGGAGCCTGCGAGGCCGTAGTTGATTAATAACCGTCGTATCCCGCTGCATGTCACCCGCGCGGGCTTCACTTGACAGCGTGATAATAATTGTCACCGTGACACGCCCGTAGGTCATAACTAAGGCTGCCCACACACTTAAGATGGAGATTCAGTTATCTGACACAATAGTTTCAATTGTTCGATGTGATGTTTGAGAGTTTTTAGGTGGACTTAACGAGAATGGAACGAAATAAAGAAGTTTTAACGCAGTAGAACTTTCGTGTTTTAACAATCTGTAATAAAGAATAAATTCCATTTTATTCATTATGTAAAATAGCTTTGACTTTTAATTTTTATATCCACAGAGTTTTGTTACTGTGAAGTCTGGACATCTAGGAAAAAACAACTGAATGTTTGCTAAATTGTTTCAAACAATCACTTCACTTCGAGTAGAATTACTCTCACTGGTGGCCTCCATTCGAACTTTATTAGGGTTCTTTTATAAATCGTTAAATCTGAGTTATTGAATATTTTATATTAAAAACATATTTATGAATTTCTCCACATTAACTTCAACTATATCTTCACGTTCATCAGTTCGCGTTATTTCCTTGAAAGAGTGGAAACAAGTGTTCGCGTCATATGCGAATAAGCTACTATGATGGTCTCAGTCAGTCGTCCCGCAAACAATACGTATCCAAATGTATCCAAAATATGAGAAGCCAGTAATCAACGCGATGTGTGGTCACACATACAATTACATCTATTCACAAAGTACAGCGCGACATTGAGCGCGGGTCGACGGCCGTCGAATAGGAAACGCAAATAGATTTGTTTTTGTCCCAATTTCTCTATTCGATACTTCGTCGTATAAATAGACGCGAAATAAAATACATCGCTTAGAAATTTTTGATTAATAAAAACTATTTCAACTAGACTTTTTATGAATAAATTAAAGTGTATTTCGAAATTATTGAACATTCTTCAGAACAACGGACAGTAAATTTGACTTTCTCGCATATCACATGTTCAGTGTGTATGGTAACTCATAGAGAGTTGTCATTATCGTGTCATACGTCAAGGTGGCCACGAATTCTTATCTTTTTCACCTTGGAGCGGCGCATAGACAGATATTTACAAGTCAATTAGGTTTAGTTGGCGTAAGACATCTTTTTTTTCTTAATAAAATAGCAGGTTTTTATAAGTTTATTAATATTTCTTGTAACCATTCCTGGTAAGCTCGAAAAAGCTTGTCTTAGGATACGGTTCATGACAATATTCAAACGACGGGAGTTGAAACCACAACTGCTAGCTCGGTAGTCCATACCCATAACCATTAGGCTTATAGCGCTTCAAACTTGCTTCAATCTTACTTATACTAGATATGAAAGTTTGGATGTTCGTTATACGGCACAGATATTGAACAGATATATAGAACCTTGGATACTACAGTCTAGCGGGCGAACTCCAAAAGCAAAATATTAATAAAATAATTCTTTGAACACCAATTAATTGATCTACTTAGGAAGGGTATGCGTTTAAATGTATGCATGTTATACAAACAAAGGAAAAAATGTGACATTCAATAATTATTATGTAAATTGAGTGTGTTGCAGGAAAACTATTCCATTCTATGTGTGTGTGTGTATGTGTGTAGCCGGTAGCCCACATGTGTGTAGTTTAAATACATCTAGAGAATTGTAGCGAGCATTGTTGTACTGCGACCTGTGACGTGTTACGGCCGCTATTGCGTGAGATTACAAAAAAATAAAATGTGTAGACCTTATCAAATTCTAGACTGTAATCTATCTCTCTTTCATATACCATCCAGATACGTTCAGTCGTTCTGGAGTTACGCGACACACACATCCATACATCATTTCACATTTATATTAGTAAGTTTAGGAATAAGTAAGTAACATACTAGGTATATATCATCATCAGCCCCTTGTCTACCCACTGCTGAACATAGGCCTTTCCCAATGCTTTTCACAGTACGCGGTCCTCCTTTCGCATCCAACGACTTTCCGCACTATGTCTTCTGTCCACCTGGTATAGGTATATGTCTTCAGTAAAATAATTTGGTTCAATATGTACCTTTGAATGTGTTTTACTGTTTTATAACAAGAAAACATCGTTAGTGTCTACAAGTTTAATATAAATCTACTATTCATGTATATAAACTTTGTATGTACAGTGCGTTCGTTCGTGATACTAAAATTCATGTTTATCACAAGTCAATAAGGCGAACAGTTTAACGAACAATCTTCTCGAGTTAAAAATAGATCAAGATAACTTACTTATTTTTTGTAAAAGCAAGTTTTTGTTCATTCACGTTTTATGTAAATTAACTATTATTCTAGTATGTTCCGCAGTTCGTGGTCCTGCCCGCCGCGTTGTTTTTTGCATTAACATAGCCCTAGTTGGTCATGCTGATACCATCTTTGTTAGCAGCGCCGAAATACGTCTGATATCTCTTTATCAAGGAACAAAATAGTTTTTGCCTACTACACATCACTGTTTTAAAATATTAGTGTTCACTATTTCATGCGAAGACAGAACAGCGGTAGAGCAGTAGATTTTACAGTTTTGTCACTGTGTGAATGAACACTGTCGAAATAATTGTGCGTGAACTGCAGCCTCTACTGCCTGTGTGTTGCCGTTACGGTATCGTTCATTCCGCAAATGGGCTGAAGTGGAACGGATTTACGGCGTAACGATAGATTATAGAGGCAATCCTGTTAGGTATAATCTAGACCTAGGTCAGACTAGGTCGTCATATTTTATAGGAAGAAGAAATATGTTATATAAAAGTCGCGTAACGCCGACGTCCCGGGCGCGCCCCGTGCTCCGTGCTCCGTGCTCCTGGGTTATATGCTATCGCGAATCACTAAATGTTATTGGCAAAGACATTTAAATTATATTGTATTTATAGAGCGGGCGTTGCCTTTCCTACAAATACATATTTTAAGCATAATCACCAGTACCCAAACTACCAGTTTTAAATATTTTTGAGAGTACGATTTGATTCGTAATGTCCCGTCCATTAATATACGTATATGTTAAATGTGTTTGGTTGAAACGCTAATAAATGAGTTCAAGACTGAATCTAATTAAATTGCTTTTATCTAAATTACATTGATATTTTTTCCATCAGGACCAATGACCGCCGACCGTCCTAGGTCAATGAACTTTGTGATACTTTGAGCGCAATTATTGCGTATTTATTTGAATAATTATCCTTATTTAGTATCGACAAGTGTACAATGTCCTGCTAAAACAGATAAGACCTCCGAGTCGCAAGGGGGAACGCGCCGCTTGAAGCGCCGGCGACTTAAAGCACGGCTCGCGGAAATACACGTTTGGAAGAATTAACTTGTTACAATTTAACTAAGATCGTAAGATATCTTCCTTTATTTAAGGTTTATTTATATTCATGGCCAGTCCGCCGCTTAGATATTAACAAAAGAAGTTTTTTGTTACAAACCTTCATGGTAATACAGTTGGGTAGTAACTACTTTTGAGGTTAAATCTATTATAGAAAACTTCACTTTCCGTTGTAAATGAACCGTCGTTTTGTTCCCGTACACTTTGTCTGTTCAGTTAAAACTGAATGTTTATAGCAGGCTGTATATCGCTTAAAATAGTGCGCGGGACGAATGGTCGCCGTTACACAAGCAAAGTGTGAAATCAGATTAAAATACTTTTGTCATGTCGATAAACGCCGCGTCCAGCAACCTCTCATTTAAATTAAACGTCGTTGTTGTTGTTCCATGTCAAATACATTTATTTATTTCTTGTTTATTTCCCGTTGGAAACAGAACGCTGTCAGGAGTGTCAACCTCTGACGTCCTTCTTCACTTACAGTGTAACCTAAAGATTTTTCTGTCACACGAATTTTAAGAACCTAGTATTGAGACTCTTGTACGAATTTATATTGTTATTACTTTTGTAAGAAAAACTTCGTTAAAAAGATTATAAAGATTTCAAAATTCAGTACAAAAAATGGAATTTAATTTTTAAAATTAAATGCGTGTAAGATAACAATCGACCGATCCATAAAGTTCAACCTTATTTATAAACGATCAGTCTTAAGCAGAAATGGATATAAAAAAGTTTTCCGTCCCGTTACGCGCTTAACATACTAAATTTAATATGTACAACACGTACTGATATGTTTAAGGCGAGTACATATCCCGCGTCCTTAAGACGCGCGTTTTTAGAACCGTTCTCACGCACACTGAAAGCAGGTTACACTAGTGCATTAGTCAACAAGTAACTTGACTTTCAAATTTACACATCTGTTGACCCTCCTAATCTCAAGTATACCTTTTCAATGTGTCCTATAAAACGCCTAGAATGAACACACTGTGTAGTGTTCTACGGATTTACTTGGGGTGAACAGTCTGACACGGGCACTGCCGGGTGGTAACTTGACCGCTCCTGACCCGCCACTGAGCGGCGCGTCGTCACATCGACCGTGTAATCATTTCCGACCAATGATCGCGAGATAAGATCAGCGGCCTGCCCACGCGGTCAACTTACAATTTCATGAGCGTCTTAAAATGACGATTAAAAAGTTTGATAAAAAAGTGATATCCAAACAAAGAATTAATATGCAAAAGTTTACTCAAGCTCACCGATATATTTATAGAATGTCTTAAAGGAATTTTGCAACACCCTTTTCACTTCTAAGCTTAATACATAAACGTTTTACAATACATTTGATTTATTTTTAATTATGGTTGTAATAATTCTAAGGTATGTAGGGAGCGGCCCTCCGCTCGGGATAGATTTGAAGGTACAATCATTTTTTATGCGAGGGGAAATAATACTAATAAAGTTGTGGATATAACGAGATCAAAATAAAAATCTCTGTATACTATCGCAATAATAAAAGTCTTGGGAACAATCGAATTAATATTCATCACGCAAAAATGAATTCCGACGTTCGTATTAAACTTATTATAAGTAATATGATGTCGGTACGAAACGGAATTCTTACCACGATTAGACTCTTCGACCTAGTGATAGGCACAGTTATTATTGGTGTAACATTTATTCAAAAAAACACAAAATTCAAATTGTCCCTAATTTACACACTAACATTATTGTTCGTTGTATTAAATTGACTAAAACTCCATAAATTAACAATGACATGTTAAAATCGTCCATATTTATGTTTAAATAAAGAAAGGATATGATTTCCTCAAAGGTCTACAGTTTAATTTAAAGCAGAAGTCTAATGTAAGTGGTCACTCGAAGGATGCTAATGAGTGTCGACATATAAGCTCTCTTAGAAAATTATATTGAAACCAATACTTCTAGATTCACGCACGCTAGATCACATACAATGCATAGGCATAAGAACATTGACTGTCACATTAACAGATAATATTATTTTATTATATCTTAACATAAATCACAGTCTAACATATCGAGTGTAGCGAAGTTTGATGACGTTTTTCAGATCGTGTAACTTAATCGTAGTGTTTCTCCCGGTGCGCCCGCAGCCTGCGTGGGCCGGCCCTCCGTAATAAAGAGCGTGTCTCGCAACTGCCATAAAGGCTGAGCGCATTACTTTTTACTGGACGCGATAAGGGCACTTTTCTGCGAGGCTGTGCCGGCGCGGCGCATATCTCTGCGAGCCTCGGCCGGTGCACTGACCGGAAAATGGACAATATTACAACGCTATCGATTCTATTTGGTCAAGCGAGACATAACTACTCTATGGTTTTATCATTATCTCGTATACGGCGTCTCGTATTCAACGGAACAGTCTTCATTTTTTTTATTCAATCCACATTTACTATACCAAAAAACACAGTATTTAATACACAATAGGGCTACACTAGTTAAAAGACGTTGTAACTCACGAGTAAATCGGTCTCGGTACCGATTAGTTTCGAGGCTATAGAGGGCTCTTCTTTAGGGTGAGTGGGATTGGTACGCGCAGGTTCGCGGCCCGTCGCTCACTCAGTGAGTTATGCGGTTGTTATGAGTAGTATAGTAAAATGACTTACGAAAGTTTTAATAATTAAATCAAAGTTAGGTTATTTAGTATATGTGTGGAAGACTTCTTTTGTTTTTCCAGAAAACTAGAAACCTCCTTTGTTTCTATACACTTAGCTTTCGATTCGTCAACGTGTTCAAATATTTTATAACTTAATCGCATTTTCTATAACGGTCCTGTTAATTACTCGTTAAAACGACGTCTATTATTTTACAGTTATTAAAATTCGATTAGTTGTTTGTGTTGAGCCGCCGTCGGCTAGCGGTCACGTACCCGGCGCCGACAAACAGACTATATCGTTTTTAAACTAATAAAGCTAATTACATCTTGATCACTTTGCTAGTATCTGATGCGTAGGCGTAATATGTTATTATATATAAAAGACAAGCAGCCACCCTAAAATTTACATAGTGATTCCGACGAAGGCGGTCTTAGCCACAAAATCAATATGTAGGAAATGTATATGAACTTACTTACAAGTATGTCTTAGACTTCGTTTGTTTGGGATTTTAAACAAATGTTTGTGAATGCATGCCTAGATGTTTTTTTTTATAGACAGTAAACTATGTACCAAAAGACATTTCCCAATTGTCTACTAGCAAACGTCCATCCATACTTTCTTATATTCATAATATTAGTGTAATTACGGAAACATATAAAGAAAATATGAATTATGAATTTCATATTTTTTAAGAGAAATATTAGAGGCATAATATATTTATTACCTAAAAACGTAAATTAACTTGTGTATTTATTTAAACATTAAACTTTAATATATAATGTCCTTGACATTTTTAATCTTTTCCTTTGTCGAATATTTTGTTGTTTAAATAAAAATAAAATCAAGTTACATTTTAAGTTATTAGAGATGTGTCGCCATGGTAACGACCCAGGAGCCTGTAGATGAAGAAATCAATTTTAACGCACACGGCGCATTAAAACGACGGGGGCAGATCTACTTCGCAACTGGCAAAGACCTAGTGAGCGTTGGCATCTCCCTGAGGCCGCAAGCCACGCATTAGAAAATCTGTTTAGTGTTTTCAGAGGCAATACGAACGAAGCAGTATACTTAAATCACCACAGTAGAAACTCAATCATTAAATAAATGTTGATATTCTCTACTTACAGTTTAATAATTTTTGAAAATTGCTTTTAAACTTTGGACTCCACCTATTTGCCTTTTTTTTTCAAACAAAATTGCAAAGATTTCATGGTGAATCAATGCTAAAAAATATCTCAAAAATTATGAATCAATTCACATCTTGGTAGTATAAAGACGATAGTTTAGATGAAAGATAGAAGATAACTTTATAACGGGTCAATGGATATGGACGCACTTTCTCACAGAGATAGTCTTCTACTCTCTAGAACAGTGATCGTCACATTTTTCTATCCAAGGGTCAAATAGGACAATGTGAGGTATCACAGCGGGCCGCACATTCAAGAACTAAGTATTTGAAACAACCAATTAATTTAATTTTATTATGAGCAGTTGTAGAACTACTGTTTTTTAAATTATTTTTAAAGTTTATTGAAAATATTCGTGATTTTTTATAGAAATTTCGCGGGTCGCAGTTTCACGACCACTGCTATAGTATAACATATAGGCTACTTATTAAGTATTGTTTTATTTCCGCACGGCCGAAGTCACGGGCAAAAACGATTACAATATAAATAAATAATTAATTTCCATTATTAGTTAAATATACGGCAGGAATTTGCACGTGTAACAAAACTAGCTATTTATGACACTCACATCGGCCATGCACTATTTTTTACTTCACGTATTGTTACCGCCAATGCAAAATTTACCACAAAAAAAAACAATTTTTTTATTTAATTGTAAACGACTAATTTTTTAGTTGAATATTTTAGGCTAAACATTTAGAAACTCACATTAGTTCCAATGAGCAGTTTTAAACAAATATAATAATATTAATGTATTCAAAAAAATAATTATTTGTCTTTTACACTTTCAAGTAAAAAAATATTTAATTTTGTCCTTAATTATTAAGCTTATTTAATGAAAAACTAGCAAATAATATCAACGAGACATAACTTAGATGGGAAACAAGCGCTTACTTGAAATTAGTAGAATTAAAAAAAATAGTTCAAGTTACGTCCGCATACAAGGGGTACCTACCAAAAAAAGTCCCGTTAAAATCGATTCAATCATTTCATATATTACCTAGAACTAACGTAGACTTCCATACTGAAGAAATAAAAAAAAATGGATTTCCTTCATAAGCAAAATATACCATATACGCGAAATATGAATTTTTGTTTTATTACATAACAGACACTCGAATATTAATTTTATTGATTTCTTTAACCTTGACTTGACCTTTAAAAACTAACGTATTGCATTAAATATGAACATATTTTTAAGTGACTACAGAAATAAGAATATTATCGATTCATCTGTATGTTTTTAAAACTGTATTTGTTCAATATCTTATCGACCGAAGTCGCTCTGACCATTAAAGAGCGTGGGATAAATAAACACATGCTTTGTGTTAGTACATAATTATTGTTATCAATTAATTATTTCTTAGTAACATGATGTTTAGTTATTCTAGCTACAACTGCGACTCGCCCACAATAACATGATACGTGTAAAACATCAGCATCCACACATCTCCACTAACATTACCAATTAATTTTTTATTTTAATATTGTTATTGTGACAATGAATATGATCGCCGTGGCTAACCGGACACAATTATTTCGACAATGGCAACCCACTGTTAAATCTTAAACCCAGTGATCTCCATAGATTATGGTGATATTATACACATGTGTTAAAAAGTATCAAGCAAAAGTTTGTTCCGACTGGTCTATGCTAGTATGAATATAAACATACGAAATAATTATTAAATAAGACTAGTAATTGTATAAAACCCCAAAGAACCTCGGACGTTTTTTATTGAAACAACAAAAAAACATAATACAATGAGTCATTCGCCTTTAACAATGTTTTCGTTTCATTGTTGCCTTAAATAGTTAACTTTATTGTTTATAGTTACTTAAAAAAATAGTTTTAATATAAAAAAAATATATTACTTAGATTTGACATGAAGGTTATCTAAAATATTTACAAATATAACCAAAATTATGACCAAGTGAATTCATAATGTCGAAAACATTACATAGAATATATTATTATTAGTTAATAATATAAATTCAATATTTTTTTTATTATTGTTTATTGGATTTTTTCTTTTATATAGTGTACAAATTATATAAAAATCCTTATGATAGCCAGTGCAATCAGACTTTAACACGAAAATAGAATCGATCACTAATTGGCTCGCTTGAGATCGCTTTAAAAAAAGCCATGATATCTTTTTATAGACCCCGCTCTCTTATTGGTCGCGTGATCATTGTAAAAAGCTCACCGCCCATTCACCGCGCCTGCCCTTGCAACACGACACGTTTTTTAGACCCGATTTTTACGCCCTGCTTTTTTACACTTCATACATATGAGGGTGTTTTAGATGTATACCTATGTAATATTTATGTGAAAGAACCATCAACAACTACCATTTTTTTTTTATAAAACACTGATTGTAAAAAAGCCGTCACTAATTTTGCTAATACGTGGCTAATTTCGAAATCCTTTACTAAATTACTTTTTTCTCTGGTGTTCTCTAATATTTTCTAAATATGTAGACACTGACATTGTCATATTTGATTAGGAATTGTTTTTGTCAAAAACAAGTGACGGATAAATTTAATAAAAATCTTTCGGCATTTGTTATTTCTATACATACGTTTTTATTGTTTAAACGATGTGTTTTTGTACATTAGTGACTAATAACGAAAATAAATCACCGTCAAACAAATAAACTGCATTAGGAACGCTAACAATAGAATAGGGCAGCTCATTTGACTATAACTTACTCTTTTATTACCAAATAATAACTAACTCGGCTCCGTTCTATTCTATCTGCGATCGACAGCTATGAGACTCACGTTTATTTTTTTTATTATTAATAATACATAAACAATAACTTAATAACTTGATCCCCACCCACAGTAGCTCGTCTCGCATTGGTCCCAATGAAAATAGGCTGTGGGGGTGTGAAAGGGACGGGTGTATCGGGCGATAGTGTCGTTTCTCTCGAGAGAGAAAACTTCGTCGCCTTCAAATGTGAAATACATTTATCGATGTTTGGGGCATAAAAATTGACAGATCTTTTTTCAGTAGTTTGCGTGTTGCGGCAGCGGTCACATCGCATTCTGCCGTCGCGGCGAAGGGTTGTGTTTTATACAGCTTCAAACATTTCTCGTGAGTTTGTTTTTGAAAATCAGTGATAGATCGGACAGAGTGAAGTTTGAATATAAGTTATTAATGAGAACAGTAGTTGTGTGCGATTCTTAGGCGACATTCACGATACAAAACGGAACGGTAAGAAATTGATTACATTATATTACATTATAAGCCTTTTTACCTTTTTTTTAATTTTTTTTACATCTTATCATTTGATTGCACTTGTAAGGTATTTATTAAACATAATTATATCTTTAAATTTGATCGAAGTAGCATTCATTTGTTTATAAATGTTTTTTTATTTATTTAACTTATTGTTTTAATTGTTTTTTTTTTATTTTCACTCATGACATGTTAATACATTAATTCCTAAGATTAGCTCTTATTTTTCTAACATAAAATTTTATTATAATAATATTATAAGTAAAACTTAAATTATATATTTGCTATGGAAACATTTTTGAATATTAAACAGTATATATTCTGTAATACGAAAAATATATAGACCTACGTGCTGCAGATTGCAAATTTCGCTTTACTCACACATTGAAGCGTCGCAAGCGGATTTTGCAAAAATGTCCAAATTACGCAAGCGATATAAAAGCGATAAAAACTAGAATTACTTTTAAATCGTTGCGATTTTTATGAAAGAAACATTCGCAAATCCGATCGAAGCACGTAGTAAAAAAAACTATTGCATCAAAACACCCGTCCAATGCGGAAAATTGCCAACGAAACTGTACTTTTTAATAAATTTCTATTTACAGTTACATTGCAACTGTTATTGTTTTATTGTATTAACTTTTATGTTTCCTCACATACTTAAGTAACATCGTCGCAATGATAAGATAATTTTCTATACTACATATAAATCGGCTTAACTCGCGTGTAAATCGGTGTCGGTACCGACTAGTTTCGAGCCTATCGGGGGCTCTTCTTCAGGGTGAGTGGGATTGGTATTAAAGCGCGTTCGCGGCCCGTCGCTCACTAAGATAATTTTCTTTTGGACTTCTTTTAAATAATAGGACCCCATAATATACGAGTGCTCTTAGACTTTTAGTTTAGTCTTTAGAACTTCATTTGACTTCATCATCAGCCTAAGTCTGCCCACTGGGCATAATCCTTTCCCAATGCCTTCCAAAGTATACGGTCCTCCGCCTTCCGCATTCAACGACTTCCTGCCGTCCGCACTCTTTGGACTTCTGTGCTTGCGGATGAAACTTGACAAGTATTATCTTGAAAGCATGCGCACAGTGTCTTCTTAATAGTTTAATAAAAAACTGCAAATAATTCCTTAGGTTATTTTCTTTTTATTGATTGGTTTAAATACTATTAGGATTGAACATCTACGCGGATAGAACAATATTTGTTGTCTTAACTTATTTTGTATAATGTATGGTAATAGAGCATTTTTCCTCTTCTTAATTCTACTATAGATATTAAAAACCATTCTTATAAATGAGTAAGAATAATTTTCTATTCGTAGGATGTAAATTACGTATATTTCTGAAAGTAGTCCAAACGAAAATAGCTTGTTAAATTAATTATTTGCAATAATGCATTTTACACGGCGACCTACATTAATTACATCATTTTCGAATATTGTTTGTTTAAGACATTATGTCATTACAAAATAAGTATATTTGTTAACTACTTTATGGTGGCATCAATAATCACCGCATTAACTACAAAAGGGCCGAGAATATTAAATTAAAATTCTTAATCGATTCTCTATTCTTGGTAAACTGTTATAACATATTCGAATTTAAAAAAATAAAATGCTGATCTACCAATAAAAGTCATTATAAGGTCTTTAAATTCTCTTCAAATATGAAATACTAACCGATGTAAGATAAGTCACAAATTATCGCCTTTAAAATTTTGGTGAATTCAGAGATTTCTTGTGTGACGTTTTAATAAAGACCTAGGTATAAAGTAGACGCCTCATAAGCTAAATTGGTCTTAATCTTTCCAGGACTACTAAGTAACTGCTTCGAAGTACTAAGTAAAGTAACTTCGGCAGACAACTCAAACTAGTTTCGTTATAAATGAAATATACAATTTTTTATAATTTTATGTTTTGTCTATTATAAGGGCTTATTTCTATAAGAATATGTCTATTGCAGGAATGCTGAGCTGCGCCTCCCCGGCCGGCATGCCGACCGGCCCCCACCCGCATTCCACCAACTGGGGCTCGCTATTGCAGCCTCCCACTATTGTAAGTATTTTACTGAATAATATAGCTCTTTAACAGCACATAAACATAGTATTTTCACTCATAACGTTTTAATCACTTTAGTATTGTAATTCCTGTTCATCTTTTTAGAAATCCGAGCCATTGGAAGAAGGCGCCTTTGCAAAAGATCAAACGAGCGGATTCTACTCGGAAGGCTTTCACAGCGCTTCACCCTCCTCTTCGAGCAAGGATTCAAACGGCCACTCGCCGCGCAGCGTAGGCAGCGCCGGCGAACCGATGCCCTTCTACGAAAACATGTCGCTCAAAGCCAAAGCCAATCTTGGCATGCATCTCGGATCATATCAAAATGGAATGCCATACAGCCTGCTCACGCCTCCTGGATTCGAGGCGCGCAACAACGAGGATCGCGGTCATTCACCAGGATATGAAACCTCATATTCGCCAAGAACATTAGCGCCGCCGGTGCACGTGTCCACGCCTTTATCGAGAGCCGACGCTACCCCACCTAAATCACCACCTGGGTCACCGGAAAGAGACCATGAGGGGCGTTCGTACGAACGCTTCCATGATTCCGGTTTCGATGGTAATCAGAATAAGCCCGAAGGAGACGACGGCCGCGACGGCTCCGGCCTCGATGATGACTTTGATGAGGAGCCCGGACTGAGAGTCCCCGCGGTCAATTCACACGGAAAAGTAAAAACGTTCAAATGTAAACAGTGCGAATTCGTCGCCGTCACAAAGCTAAGCTTCTGGGAGCACAGTAAAGAACACATAAAACCCGAGAAAATGTTAAGCTGTCGCAAGTGTCCCTTTGTCACAGAGTATAAGCATCACTTGGAGTATCACATGAGAAACCATCTTGGTTCAAAACCGTTCCAGTGCACCCAATGTTCATACTCCTGTGTCAATAAATCGATGCTCAACTCGCACTTGAAATCCCATTCTAATGTTTATCAATATCGTTGCGCCGACTGCAACTACGCCACCAAATACTGTCACTCGCTGAAACTTCATCTTCGCAAGTATCAGCATAACCCCGCTATGGTTCTTAACTTGGACGGCACACCAAATCCCCTACCTATAATAGACGTCTACGGCACGCGTCGGGGACCCAAGCAAAAGCCATTGTCTAAAATCTTCGAGCAATCCGGTATGAACAACAATAACAATCCTCAGCACACTCAGCCGCCGTCGCATCCACTATTCGGTGGTCATTTTCCTGTCAATCTGTCCCCTTACCTGCCGCCGCTTTTACCACATTCGTTCTTATTTCCACCGAACAACAACTACGAACAGCGAACGTCTCCCATACCTGAAGAACGGCAAACAGTATCACCCCAGTCTATTTTGCAGCAACGCCTTTCGTACGGGGAACGGCCGTCGGAAAGTGAAACTATGTCACCGCCACCTAAATCACCGACAAGTCTACCGCTGACACCCACCGCCCCTCGCAACACTGCACCGGCACAAGCCAACGACGCGCTAGATCTCACTAACGCTAAGACTAGCGAAGCGGGGTCTCCACCGCCAGGCGAGCGGTCTACACCATTAACGCCAACTACATCATTAAAGAACAGGCGAAAAGGTCGCGCTTTTAAGTTACAACCAGCGGCGTTGCGTCTTCAACACGAAGATAAGATGGGAGACAACGAGGTGTCTGGATCTGAGTCTGATACCTCTGCAGACGTGCCTACTTCGTCAGGGTCGAGTACATATTCGTGTCAGTATTGTGATATCACCTTCGGGGACCTAACAATGCACACGATTCACATGGGTTTTCATGGATACAACGATCCCTTTATGTGTAACAAGTGCGGGGAGCGCAGCGCCGACCGTGTCGCGTTCTTCATTCACCTCGGCCGCGCGCAGCACGCCTAGCTTACCAAACAGTTTTAACCCTAGTCAACGCTCTCGAGTTCAAAATAGCCACTAAAGGGATAGGGTAAGTTTGAAATTTAGTGTAGTTTTAGAAACTGATGTCAGTTGTTTACTATATTTAAAACCAAAGAGTCTCAGCCAGACTGACGAAATATTTCGTATTTGTGTATTCAGTTTTTTCATGAAGTAAAAATATTGACATGAAATGAAAATATTGTGTATGTCTGTTGTAAGGATGAATTTGGTGTAACTAAAAATTTATTAATTAATACACTTTATTCAAACTTTTATAGGATAAAGATAGACCACAGTGTTAATACACGGACTTTAGTGATGATATGAAATTGTTACCTTTGCATTGCATTTGAATTGCATTGACTGTCAAACTAGTTTGTCTTTTATTTCCAAATTGTCATTCATTTGAACTAAGATCTCTTCAATGATTCAGTAATTAACATTAACGTGTGTATATATTATACTTGTTCTTTAGTTTTAGTTAGTATTTAATGATATGCAGTCACATAATAGTTTAACAACTTATTATATACGTAGATATCGCGTTGTGTTAAGCTTGCGCAAGTTATTGTAGAAAAGAATGACCAATAAGTTAAAGACTGTTCTTCTTTATGTAAGTACAAAACACTAATAACAAAGGATACTTTTAGTTTATTCCGTCTGTATTATGTAGATATTAAGTTACATGTACAATATACTAAAACGGTGAAGTTACCTATTAACGTAGTAATGTAGTGTACCACATAAAATGTAGTCTTGTGAATTCGGGTGTAATCTAAGTTAGTCAAATTATTTATATAGGTAGATACAGATTTATTTTATTTATTTATTTTAAAATAAAAACATCGTGTCAAATGTAATTTGCTTTACTTTGCTAAATTTAGTTTTTATGATTATTTTATTTAAAATCCAAGTTTACTTAGGATTGGCTTCAAATAGAACGACACGAGGGTATTGTTTGTGAAGAGATATTGTTAATTAAGATTGTAACCAAATGAAATGTTTGTGTGCCGGATACATTTATTAAACGATCAGTTTTGTCTCATATTGTGTTTAATTTATACTTCGAAATTATATTAAAGTACAACTACATAGAACAGAAAAAAAATTACGAAATTAATTGTATGGTTTTATACCATTTTTTTATCATTAAATAACTTTTAGCAACAAACCAAGCCGTAAGGGTTGACAGTGTAAATACATTTGGCGCTTCCCTAGCCCTTTGTTTCATATTCATTTACAAAAAAAAAGTAGTCAAATTCGAATTTTAAAATGAATAAAAAAATGTTGAATTCCAAGTTATATAAGTGAGTTAAGACACTAGACATTCGCAGAGCGAGACGCCGAAGACAAATCCGAACGCGGTTAAATATAAATTATTCTTTTGTCCGTACACTTAATTGTTATAGAACGTCTATTTTTTTTTTAAATAACAATACAAATTTTATGTCACCGTTACGGGTAAAAACTGCGTTTGAATATTCATGAGTCGCGGCCGCACACTAGATATTTGAATAGCATTATGACGTTTAAGAAAACTAAAAAAAAACACGCACACACGAGAATTTGCCTTGTGTTATACAAGCCAAATTGTATTTTTTTTCTCGTTCATTGACATGTTTTTTTTTCCTAAATTGTTATAAAGTTGGCATAAAAAATAAATCAAAAATCGATCAGAAAAACAAAAAGTTTCTGTCAATTATGTGTCAACGAAAATTAGTACCAAATAATCTTAACATGGAGAGAATTTTAAAATAGTCTGCATTAGGGTATACAGAGGTGAGGTATAATGCGTGTGGTGTAAAAAAATCCGTAACAAAGATGATAATTTAACTTGTTTACTTGTTTTATTAGGTAACACATAGTTACAACTTGACTTTGAATCCCGACCTTCCTTTGAACTGTCAGAATTCACAAAAAAACTTTTGTTAGCAAAAATTGTTCTCAAATAAAAAAAAAAGAACATAAAATATATTTCCTATTTCTTTGTATTTAACTAGGGTTATGCCCGACAAAATGTCTCCACATAAATTAAAAATTCAAGATTCTTTTTAGAATAGGAAATAAAAAAAAACAATTGTTAGTTTTTCTACTGATTGCTTTTTTTTCCTGTTCTTTAGTTATGCCGAATTTATTTTAAATTGAATTCAAAAAATTACCTAATTAAAACAGTCTTTAATTTTTTTTTTAGTTCTCCTAAACGAATAAATTTCCACGTTCCATTTCCACATAATTTAGGAAAAAAATTAAAATCTATTGACGACCCATTGAATTACTAGTTACCAATTTTACTAAAATATTTGAACTGGCAACATTTAAAATAACAATATAACTATTGTTTCGATCAGTCTAGCAACAGATCGGATATCAACACGTTCAGTGCGGCATCAATTTATGCGTTCTTTCCGTCCCCGCGGTACGAGGTATTATCGACCCGCTCCGCGACTAGACGTTAGTGCCACCCGGTCCATTAGATCTCACCTCCTATAACAAAGTTATGCCATTTGCACCACAGAGAAGTACACGTTTTTCCTTGCACCACGGGAACGTTGCTTTAGGGATGATTTAGGCCTCGTTTCGCAGCGACAGTATTCACTAAGAAATGTTAGTAAGGTAGATATCTAATGGAGCGTCGATTTTCGACGTGTTCTTTAGTACTGTTACTGAATTAAATTTATCCCAACAATAAACCTTCGAAGGTACAGTTTAGCCTCATTTTGTGCTCTTAGTTAGTTATCTACAAATTATACAACTGTTACTTATAAATTAATGCTAACTTAAATGTTTAAATTGAATAATTTTAACTACAAAAGGAAAATTTTTAGAAAGTCAATACATAAGATTCATAGCGCGTGTCGCGTATAAATAATTAATATAAATAAAATCAAATGCATGTGCAATACCTTACATATATGTATTGTAATGTATTCAAATATATTCTTTAAAAATAATTTAAAAGTATTTATTTTCACGTAAAAATCTTATTATGCAAAATATATTTTATAAGATACTGACCCATAGACGTGCTTCCTTAGCATCTGATAGTTTAGTGAAATCACCTTGTCGATTGTTCTCTCTCCAATATAATAATTAAAAAGATACATTTCAAGACATACAAAGATGTTTGTGAATTCAACCAATCGGCACTGTGACTGTGTTACTGATTAGAACCTAGACTTAGTTTAAGGAAGGCTTCAGCTCCTAAGTGTTGTGTTTCATTATTTAAAGACTTTAAAGAATTTAAACGACCGCTGTTAATTTTTATATTAAAACCACAACATTTAGAATTAGTAACAAAAAAGTGATTAAAATTGGCGCCAGTCTTCCATACGAATCTGTTAATTTGCGATTTTTCGCACACACCCACCAATAATCTGATATAAAAAGACTGAATGATAAATTGCTCTTTTAAGAATGCCTTTTTTTACTTCAAAGCCCGTAACGGCTTTTTAAGGAACTACAATCATTAGACCGCAAGTTTGCCGCCCGTAGCGCTGTTGTTTTTACTTTTTAATACGTTAAAAAGAAAACTGTACTTCATAACTATAACGGAACCTTCAGTTATGTTTCCGAACATTAGTACTTACGGTGTCGGAGATATTAAGGTCAAAAAAACAATTTAATTCTGTTTTCGTACAAAACAAAATTAAATTGTTTTCATTCGTTTGGCCGGTTGGTTCCACTTGTTGGAAAATCTTGATGACCTAGATTTTCATTTGAAAAATACACAATTTCGGTCAACAGTTGTTTCCAAAAATAGATACTAGAGTACTATTATTTTTTTGTTGAAGGCCATTATAATATTTTTTTATAAAAAAAAAAGTAATCCCCGTCGTTTATTCCGCTCCTTACGTATAATAGCATATGGCCACTGGCCACGTATAAGCGCCTGCGATCCTTCTCGGTAAAAATAAAAAGTAAATTCCGTAAGTAAAAACGCAATAAGAGGCGGTAGAGGGCGGCACGCTTCTAAACCACGATACATTCGATTTTTTCGACCTTATTTCCTTTTTTCTCGTCACGAAGACAGCTGTTGTTTGACCACTCATACCGTTCCGTTTTTTTTTTATTCGCCGCACGAACGTGATACTATGATTGAAGTGGTTATTTCATAAAAGTGTATGTTACAACAGATGTTCTTGGCGACGGTTTTCTTCGTTTCTTTCTAAACGTTTAAACTATATAAAAAACGGATTTAAGACAATGTCGTACTACCTAACCTATAATATTTTGGCTATACACGTCTACCTAATTTTATAACCTAGTTTTATTAATTAGTTTAGCTGTAATTTGTTCACTGACAATGTCCTTTTTAACTTTTTTTAACTTAAAAGATTATGTGAGTGGGATTAAAGCGGCTAAACGACAAATGTTTAAGCTTACAGTTAATAAGCTACTTATGCAGAAAAATATAACTTTAAAAGCTATTATTCTTCCAAATGTAAACATCCAATTCAAGCCATAAAATAATTACATTACTATCCAAACCATAAACATTAAAAATATTTAAAAACAATTCGATAAAAATGTCTGAAACAAGCCGCAGAGACTTAAAGCTCTCGCTAATCCCAAAAATAAGTCGACGAAGGAGATTTTATTGTAAAATCGATTCCGCCTTCCTAGAAGCGGGCTCAATTCGACACTTGCCTAATCTGGCACCGCGTCACATGCCAACCTATTATTTACCATAGACACGTGTTCAAATCGCTTCCAGCTTTTTTATTTTCTCCAAACAGAATCTTTAATACTCTATGCATATCGCTGATGCAAATTAACGTTTGGTTAGGTTACAAAATTTTATTGAAGGAATTTTCTTTGATAATTTTAATATCAATCTTATCTTTCAGTAAACTTTAGTTTTCTCACATTGGATAATGTACATTTAAGTTGGTCAATTTAGCATCATTTCCAAAAATTATAATTATGTAACGTATAGTGGATACGTATCAGTATAGTGAGAGTCGTTTAAGCGGTAGTTAAGTATAATCTAAACCCATACTGAAATCCTTAAGGATTATTAAACATCTGTGAGTACGACAATAGGATGTTATAAAAATATGAATAAATTCATTAAAATTATTTAGTATTATCTAATAGAAATGTGAAAGTTTTTTTCATTAACATTTACCTAATTTTTTATAATTTTGTTTTATTTCTTCGATGTATAAAGATTTCTTGACACTAGAAATAATTCTATCACTGCCGCGGCTTCGTCCGCGTACTTCAAAAAAAATAGTAACATATATAGCCTATACTCAGTAATAATGTAGCTGTCTGATGAGAAAATAATTTTCCGTACAACTTAGTTTTCTGGATATATTCGTTACACGCAAAAATACAAAACTTTCCTATTTATAATGTCAATGTAGGCAACTAGCTGAGCGGACTGAATTCGCACGGGTGCGTTTTATAATCAGATAAAACTTATTAAATTTGAATAATTATAAAAACGTTTTAACTTTTGTTTATCTATTGTCAGTGTCCTAAAATAAATGCGTAAGATTACATTTAGAAATCACATTTATTCTTCTGTTAATGTTATTTTCTGTTTACGCTAACCTTGCTGGCTCTTAAATAGAATTAAACTTTAAAGTGAGTGTAAAACCTTTTAATAATTGATCTACTTATTGTTTTAAATGACATTACGAACGTTATAAACAAGCGGTTTCTTTCACTTGTCATTTTGATTTAGAAGATAAGTAAAAATGTATTAACGTATATGTGATATGAACAGATTCAAACATCGACGGTAAACGGTGATTTAATAAAGAAGACCAACTTTTTTCACAGTATTTAAATCACAAAGGTAACCTTTTAGTCTTACTTTGGTTAACACGTCGAATCGAAATATTATCAGCACCGCAATCTACCAATTCGATCCCTAAACTGTGACGTCATTTTTATGGACGAGATTTCATCTTCGCGATTGACCACGAAATTTTTAAGTAGTGTTTTTTCAAACCATCGGTTTTAGAACTGACATTTGTTTGCATCTTATTATGCAGATGTTAAACAGAAATCAAAACAAATTATTTCTTAATCTCACATTGATTTTTTGGCGTATCTATATTTCTATTTAATTTTTTTATTAATTATAATTTTTCAAAGTGTTGCTCTAACCTATCATCCACACTAAATGATACTCTTTGCTTAAAGAACTATCGTCAGTACAGCCGACTAAGTTGTTCATTTAGTTACCACGTTGAAGAGTACCCACGTCTATACTATTATTTTGACCTTGTTACAGAGGACTTAGGACCAATCATTGCGTAGACTATGTACGTATCAAGAGACAATACTTTAGCATATAGATAGCAGCGTCGAACAACCAAAATTGAACCTCACCCTCCTCGCAATAATACATGCAGTGATTGGAAATGCAAATGAGACCTTCCTTATTTATTACCACACATCCCCTTTGCTTTCATTACACCCTCCTCTACTTCGTAAACATGTTTGGGTACATTATTCTTACCTCTGTGTTTTATAAATAAATTAATTTCGACTAATTCTCTCCGTTTACGTAACGTACAATTTGCGAAATGACTCTTTTGCAGTTTTAAAAACATATATATGGACATAGTTCTAAAATAAACATACGTATTTTACAAACAGTTTTACATGTTTAGAAAAATACAACGTTATAACAAAAACTAGAGTCAAGTAAATGTTTTTAGGTACCGAAGGCGTTTTTTTTTTACAATTAGCAAATTTCTATTGTTGCTTATACATGTGTGCAGAAATATTTAAATATTTTAAACAACTTAAAATTCAAGGAAAATAGAAATAACAAATGAATGATGAATTTATTTAAATGTTTTCACAGATACACAAGCTCGGACATCTTTACATGTTTTCTTTAAAAACTTTAGTGAAAAAAAAAATTGAAACGAATGCTGGCCGTTTAGAAATTATTTTGAGTCCTGTCAAGCAATGTCGGGATTATTTATTTAAAAGAAAGTTTTTATTGTAAAAAGTGTGGAGAGGAAATGCAAAAAGTGCTGTAAGTATCTACCTGCTTGCTCTGTCCCTTACAGCCACATGCACATTCCTTTTTCAAACGTTGTGCCAGTGATCGATTTAAAAAAAAAACACATCTCTTATAGATTATTCGGTCCGTAAAGAAATTCTACTGGTATACCAAAAAAAACTTTTTTGTCATACATTTGCAAATTCATTGTTGGTTTGGTTATTATTGAATACAGCAATGTGTAGAAAATTTAATCCTTTTTCTACTTCGCATGACAATTTTGTCATAGAACATCGTAATATGTTTAGTGTAAAAAAAATATTTATCAATAATCAAACATTATACTTGCGTACTCGTATATCAAAAGGCAATTATTTAATTTATTTGGGTTACAAACATTAGCACTGTCAATATGGGATTATATAAACTGTGTACTTCCTTTATGTCACGTATTCCAAACTTAATCAGCTGGACGTAACTCTTTAAGCAAACGAGGACTTCGTCTAAATGTGATCAACATCCTAATTTTATCTACAACAACTACAGTAAAGCAACTACAGTAGGAGGTAGTAAAGCCTGAAGGCTTTCACATCAATTGAGAGGCTCCTGAAAGAACCAGATTTTTTTGATTTCACAAGCAAGCTCACAACTCCGCGATGTTTACAAAACAAGGAAGGTACAAAGTCTTAAGTTTGATTTCAAGTATTTTGATTACTCTTAATTACTTTTTAAGTTACAAAAAATCTTAACTTCTACCTACTCGAAAGAATATAGCATTTTTAATTGTTCCGTTCGTCATAAAGTATCTCTGCTTACTAAAATTTACATAAAATCTCCGAAACGAAATATAAAACGTTGTTAAATCAATAAAACAACTTAGAATTTAAAGTAGATTTACATTTTATTACTTAACTCTTTGTAAGTGAGGGACGCCGTAGATTAAAAAAAAATAAAGGTCTATGGTGCGACATTTAGAGAATGCAAATCTGCCGGCCTGGATATGCAAATATATTGCTTTATGAAGACGACAAAGGAACGCCACCCGACGTTGTCGACTGTCGTAAAAAGCTTAGAAAACTTACAAAAGAATTGTTACAAATATAAACCAACGAACGGTACATTCAATAAAAAAAAGGGTTAGTCAACGGGGACCGACGACAGTTTTTGCGAGAAAAATCCTTTTAACTTGATTAATGGACAATGGGTATTAATTTTAGGTGCCTTCAATGCTTTAGACGTTTTCACGCGAGTTCTAACGGTAACTCTAACTGCGTCTTATACTTGCCGGTTAAATAATAAAGATTTTTTTAACTTTTAAAACCATTAGCAGTTTCACATGAATATTTTTACCGAAAAGATTAAATTAGAAAAGGAAGCAACAGCTCTGTGGCTGTACGGCCCGAGTCTTGATGTCACAATCTGGCATTCGATTCTTGGACAGATCGTAACTAATTTGCAATGTGTTAAGCAGATTCTAGGAGAAACACTTGACACTTTAGAACATACAGTAAGCAAATATTAATTCAAATTAAAATAAAATCGGTACATGTTTTTTTTAACAAATGCTTGTTTCAATTTACTAATATTTTACTGTACCAAAAAATGACCATATTTCGCGTTCTCTGCTTCGTTAGCGACAAGTGAACAGTAATAGAAAACATATCGTAATATTATATTTCAATACTAATTTGATTTTCATTCTTGTTGAAATCTTAAAGAGGGTACAACACAATGCCGGAAGCTCTTTGACATTTGCCCGCCCCGCGGTAAAAACCGACACGCGACTGCGGAAAAAAAACAAATTATTTAGTTACACGTTTTGAACTCTCCCCTCAATGCATTGGGGCTTGTAATTTTCATTTTTTTTTAGTTATGCGGTTTTTTGTAAACAATAAAAAGCTCTAATAACTTTAGTTGCGGTATCAATATGAAGTATTTTGGTTTATTGGGGTAATTTGTGGTTTGTCATGTTGGCGAACACATGTGCGTACCTGCTAATATCCTTCCGGATAATTGATTATAAAATATTTAAAACAAATACAACCTTAGGAGGAACCCTGAATAAGAAAAAAAACTATACATGTGGTAAAAACATTTAAAAAACTACACGACAACTTTACTATAGGTATGAGTGGTTGCGGATTTCTTGAGCTGAACTGAGGGTGTTGAATTCGACTATCTGAATTCTGAATTTCGACAACAAAGAGCTTCGGCTAAATGGCGATTTAATGATTTTTATGTATAAAGTATTGTATTTTGATAAAATAAATTAAAAAAAAGTTAGCACTCGCAATGTTAGACCCTTTTACTGATAAAGTTCAATGGTTATCTGTGATCTCTTTCCTATCATATTTCGTATTGTTTTTAACTGCATTAAATCGTCTATCTATCTAACCCTGATTCGATTACTTTTTTACACGTAAACTTAAAAAAAACCGATCACCCACGTAGTATTTATTACACCCTGTAATAATGTAAAAAAAAACCAACCTGTTCTAACACCTCCAGTTTCATATTTCCGTCAACAAACCTTCATAAAAAGACCCCTCCGTAAAAAAATGACGATCAATTACCGCATCGTGTACTTTAAAAAGCTGGGGGACTTTTTACAAAGACTTTTTTTTAAAACATGATCATTACATAATTGTCTGACAAAAGACAGTCCTTATTACGTAGTTATTAGTGTGTTTATAGGCGCCAGCGTTTGTTTGTGCATTAGAGATAGGCCCGTCTCAAATGCACACAGTACTTATCGGCGGTGGGGTATGACTATTTTAAAGCTAAATACATGTTTATTAACAAATTTCGTAGTAATAACCGTATTGGCGTCGTTATGTCATTATTTACAAAACCCAATTTATGTACAATCTAAAAACAGAATACAAATAACTAACATTCTAGGGACAGTATGGCGTGTAAATTATGTATTGGTTTTTGTTGAAATATAAAAACGGCTTAACTTACTAAACAAAACTAGTCGGTACCTACACCGATGTACACGTGAGTTAAGCCGTTTTTGTTAATAGTTAATATAGGCTACTAATGGTCTTTTTTGCAGGAGACAGCTAAGATAAGAAATCAGTCAAGTTTTAACTGATATAGTTTATAGTGTTACCAATATGACTAAAGGTCCTTCAAGAAGCAAGCGTACCTCTCTCTCCGGCAACGTATCTTAGTTCTTCTGGTATTGCAGTTGTTCGTGGACGTCAATGATTTCTCTTGTAATCCATTTCAGTTGCCCCTTTCTTATATGTAAAAAAAGCAGCTGCCGGCCACGCGTCTAACGTTAATAGTCGAATTTCACGAGCCAGCAAAGTTGATATCTTCATTCCTCGAGATCTGTATCAGTCGGGAGCTGATTTTCCGGGCACTCGGCTCGAGTCGACATCAAGATGTGACATCGATCCCCCTATATGATGAAGAAAAAAAACTATACGGTCAGTCAACAGGGTTTTAAAGCTTTGTATTACTTTTTCGACTGCAACTCGACAATACGATATAATCCCCAAAAAGTGACCCCAAAAGTGTACTTGGAATTGTGTCAGAGAATGACGACCGGCCACGTCCGAGCTTGTCGGGAGAAAAAAATTAAATCGTGCATTTATCTACGATTTTCTATGTATCGGGTTATAAAGGATGTTTTTTATTGTAAATTTCGTATACGTTTTTTTTAAAAAAAAAAAAACAAGACTCGGTATTTGTAGTTAAAATATATATATTCTTTTTTTTACTAATTCATTATTTCGCTACAAATGTAATTAGATCGAAGAAAAACTCGCAAACCAAATACAATTCGCCAAAACTTGTAAATGTTTAAACTAACGCTCATGTAAAACATGTGTTTATACAACTGTAATTTTTAAAATGAGTAGGCGTGGAATTTTCCGCTCATTACATAGAACATTATTCCTTTAAGACCATGGTTTTTTTTTTATTAACATACTAGCTTTTGCCCCCGATTTGTCCACTTAAAATGAAAAAGTGACTCGGTAAGTAACTAGCAGTAAGTATACAGAAACTAGAAAACTAAAATAGCTCCACAGATCTGTATGAAATATGACACACACATGCACCGTCTGGAATAGCACTATTCTTATTAATTCCGAGTACATGTAGTCGCGAGCTAAAGCTTCTTTAATACGCAATTAATATACAAATTGCATTTCATAAACACCCTGTAGACGGTGCAATATGGTCGCTGGCCCACTCCACGGCAGCTTGTCCCGTCGACACGCAAAGGATGGACATGCGCCGGCCACCGCGTGACACACCTGCCCTGCAAAAAACACCCCCGCAAATACATTTATTTATTCTTTCTATATAACATCACTATAAAAAATATACATAATAGATTCATTTAGTTTTACACAGAACTGTACGTAGTCGACGTTGACCATGACTACATTTTTCTATCATTTTGAATTTATTAACAGTTCCAGGTTCAGCAAGTTACTTAGTCCGCGCGGAAATAATTCAAAAATGAAAGAATATTTGGTAAGTAGATGTATTCCATACAATGGTCTTATAAGGTCTTTGTCCAGCAGTGGGCAGACAAGGGCTGATGATGGTGATAGTAATGATGACGTCATTCTAGCATTCTAGAAAACATCTTTCTAAATAATAAAAAATGCAGACCTTTGCATTTATTACATTAATAAGATTTGTGTAACAGATTGATTTCACCTTTTCATGGCTTAATAAGTATTACAAAACTGGTTACTGTTTGAAGTTTTAATTAAATATATTAGAATTCGATAGATAAATCCATACATCACGTCATCATACAAATCTTTATTAATCGCAATTGTTTATTACTTTTTGAGAAAGAGAAAGTACCAAATATCGCAAAGATGGCGTCCGAGAGATACGACGTCAGAGATGCCAACGCAAGCTGGATCAATATCGCTCGCCGTTTCATCAAGTCGATAGGAAAAAAGAGGAGAAAAAATACATAACTTTTTAGGGTCCGCCTCCCCTGCCGTCCCCTGGCATCCCTGCGCCCCATCCCCTAGCCCGGCGTAGCCCGCGCCAACGACGTAAAAAAATAATACAAAATCGAGGCGCTTCGGCGCGTGGCTACAATACAATGCTCCTCTATAAAATATCGTATCAAATTTATATAATGGGAAGTACCTCTGTTGGCACGGGGATCATAAAAAAACGCCTTTGATTCAAACTGTGAATGAATACCGATATAAGGGTCACTACACGCTATACAACTGGGACTTAGTAGGTATTATGTATAATATTTATGGTTACATTGACCGCTGGAGGAACGTGGAGCTGGAGTGACATCAGCAAGCGGTCGACTGGCAGGAGATCGCGATCATTTGATTCGAAGACCAAGACCAACGTTAGGTTGCTGCGGCAAAACGAAAAACGGCAGAAATTCGTAAGATTTTTAAACTTTAATAATAAGAAGACAATAGATTAAAATTACTTAGTATGTTAAATGTTACATAGTTACGGATAAACAACTGAATAACGACATACAATGAGGTTTTATTTGTGTAGGACTATGAGTAATGCGATGTTTAATTTTAAATCCTCACATCGCTTACATTACCTACGTGAAATTACATAGTTGGTAATCGAAAGTGCAACAATAAGCCATTAAAAAAGGTTTTATTAATTCTCTCCACATTTCATAACTGTGAAGTCCTGAAAGTGTATTGAACACTTGATACGTTAGATTGAAACATCCCGGTATTGCCAGGATTTCTTTACAAACACACAACGTTTTTTGTTATTATTGCATTTCTCTTTCAGCGTTAGGAACTTATAGGAATTGAATTTGTTTTTAAATGAAAACGGTAAGAATATCAATTTGTTTATGTTTTTTTTTTCAGTTAGTATGGTAACTATACAGATCGTCTCTTAAGTTAAACGGAAGGTCTGTATCATAAGGAAAGGTGTTAATGCTTTCTACAATTAGTATAATTTAAATTTGTCTCCTGAGTCAAAGTAACACTGGTCAAACAGATGCATAAATGTTGTAACCGTTTAGATATAATTTAAATAACAAGTATACATCAAAATGGTGATGTATTATAAAAAATCGCAAAATCCACGGCGAAGATACAGACAGATGCCGTCTAACGAGCATCGCGGGGTCACTTAGGGCGAACTGAACATCCAACGGAAGCAATACAAAGGCTTTAGTCGAATGGCGACTTAAAATACTTTGTAATATCGAAAAAAATATCAACATCTGGCCATTGTCTAATTCCGCGGGGGAGTCGACGGAATAAAATAAATAGACGACAATGCGCTGCCACCGCACGCGTCATTATTCAAGTGCGATTGACAGCCACTTCCATAGCCCGGGCCGAGTTCCATAATACGCCTACTTACTGCAGAGGTGCAACGCACGGTCAATATACATTTTGATACTTGAAGTCTAACGAAATCTTGTATAAAATAGTATTACCTACAAAATTTTTAATCAAACGTTAAAATACAGCTGAACTTCTAGTTAAAATTGTTGAAAATACTTAATTCTCCAATATGTAGAACAAAGTAATCTATACCAAGAATTTTCATAAGAGTTTCGGTGATCAATCAAAAAAGGTCGCTTCAATTATTTAATTACGTCGGGAAGTTCATGATTTGACGTTCGAAAATAATATGTTTAGTCGATATCATCAAGTCCCAAGATGAAGAGAGCAGCTTCAAGGTCTAAAGATTTTTTAAGAACCGTATGCGTGTCCTGTCATCCCTTCACATTGAAAAGCGGTGGCGAATCGCAAAGTTCATGAATAAATATCAATTCGATATTCCTTTTGAATATAAATGTCGAATAAAAAGGTGATTTATCAAAAAATGTCCATTCATACGGAATATTCTTTTATAACGTTTAAATAAACATCGTTTTTGGGATGACGTACAAAATGGCGCGTAACAAATTGTAAGTTTTTTTTTTTTGTTAACTGGCGTAGTTGGTGGGACAAGGAGTTCTAATGAGTGGTGAACACCCACGCTACGATGATGCAGCATTTCCATTCAGATTTCAACAATGTTTGCCAAAACCAAATGGGAAAAGATTTGGCAACGATGATTATTTCTCAAAAAACTAAAGCCCAAACAGTATTCATCCTTTTTGCGCCAGTATTCTGTTTGGTAGCTTGGACACTAAACAGTTAGTATTAAAACGAAAAATGTTTAATATATTTATTGTGTGGTTGAAACAATTGTAATAAAAACGCCGTGTGAACAACGATCTGCTTTTGAATAATCGAAAAATCATTAAAATTAAACATTTTAATAATCTTTGTCTTTTAAAGGATTTGTAAGAGAAAAAGGGGACAGCAGATAAGTCAAAGTATAGAGAAGTGTAGTTGGAACAAATGCTCTTTTTGAAAATAGATAGCAACGACTACAGGACTAAAATAATAATCAATAGGCATTTTAAAGCAAGTGAGCTTGTGAGTGAGAGTGACAACGAAACTTGATTTATTTGTAAATAAATTTTTTATGTTGAAAGTTACACTTGAAAAAGTATTTTCTACTTCAAATTTTAGGATTATTTTTAGGATAAAAGCTATATATTTATGTAGACGGAAAAGAAAAGACCGCGGTTAAATTCAAATAGTAATTTTGTAAACGTAAAAAAAGTACCTTTTGTTACCCTAATGTTACCTTCGTTTTTGTATTTATCGTTTTTACTTATAAATATTGTATCAAAAATGTTTAATTACAATTTTTATGTGTTCTAAATATGTTTGTCTCAAAAAAAAACGAAAAGTGCTGCCAGAAGAAGCAACATTCTACAACGAAATGAAAAATAATGAAAATACATAATTTCTTGCATTTCAACGCATCCTAGCTTTCGGAATTATAGACAAAGCAAATGTATGAACCGAAAAGTCGACAAAACTACAGATCTACTAATATTTTGTTTCATTATCTGGTAACACCAAAACTTATGTCGTTAACTTTGACAGCATGACAGCATTTTACCGCTAGTAAAAAACCAAATCGTGACTTTCAAGTTTTAATTTACAAAACATTTAAATTGAAACCCATCTTATGTTAGTAAAAATTTCAAAACTTTTTGTAAAATTTTCCAGTAAACTGATAAAATATATATAGTGACAAGTATCCTTTTAAGAGTGTACCAAATAACAGTCGTTAAAGTGAACAAAACATAAAATTTCAGTCAAATGGCGGCTTCAGTAATCAACACTTACGCGGATCCTTGCATACCAGAATGGATGAACGCGCCTCACAGTACGGGCACCTCAATCATGGCATGCGAGTTCGACGGCGGTGTTGTCATCGGTGCCGACTCGCGAACGACTACTGGTGCCTATATCGCAAACCGAGTAACCGATAAACTGACAAAAATCACTGATCACATATATTGCTGTCGCTCCGGGTCTGCTGCCGATACTCAAGCCATCGCAGACATTGTTACCTATCATCTTAGTAAGTTGCACAAAAATGTAGTACATAGCACAAGACCTTTGTTACTTTAAAAATTTGCAGTGTGTTCTGAACTGTATGCTATATATATATATGTATGTTAAATATGCATATTATACATATAATCTAGTTTAGGCTTTATACTGTACTCTCTTTTTGTAGATTTTCATAAAATGGAGCTGGGCGAACCACCACTAGTGCAGACAGCAGCGGCAATCTTCCGTGAGCTCTGCTACAATTACCGAGACTCCCTGGTGGCCGGTATCTTAGTTGCTGGTTGGGACAAGAAGGAAGGAGGTAGATTTTAATTGTAGATCGATTATATATCTCTGTCTACCCATTGTGGTTGCAGATTGATGATTTTAAATGTCAATATCTCTTAAATTTGCAAATTAATCAGTTTGTGTAAGTTAACCTGTACTTGTTACAAGCTAAGTTCGATGTCTAAAATGTTAAGATGTACATATGTTGCATGTTTGCAAACCTTAAAAGAGACTTGATACATAACACATCTATTCTCATTCAGGTCAAATCTACTGTGTTCCTATTGGAGGCATGGTTCAGCGGCAGGCTGTGTCTATTGGTGGTTCTGGTTCGTCATACGTCTACGGATATGTTGATGCCAACTTCAAGCCTAAAATGAGCAAGGAGGAAGCAGTTAAATTTGTAACCAACACTCTGACACTGGCCATGTTACGTGACGGTTCATCTGGAGGTGTAGTCCGCTTGGGCGTGATCACGGAGGCAGGTGTCGAGCGTAGTGTGATCTTAGGTGATCAGTTGCCAAAGTTCTACGAAGGTTGATGTACACTTTGGAAAAACAAATAATATAAGTTAATAAATTTTCTGTAAACTATCCTTTTTCTTTTATTTTAGTAAAGGTCAAGATAACATGTATTACAGAATATTGGTATATATTTTGAAATTAAAAAAACACATGTATTAAGCATTCTTAAATCACTATTTATTTGAATACTTTACATCTATTAACATTTTTAAGGTAACTGTAAACAAAATACACAGCAATGATGCAATTTTGATGACAATTTTAAAAGTCGTCAATTTTTGGGGAGATTAATATTAAATAAAATACTGGTTTCGCAAGCCTATTGAGATAATATTTAATTAGTTGCTAATACTTTTTACACAGAAGTGGTATGTTTATGTAACGACGCCCAGTTCCTCCATAGTGTCGAGGTCGCGTAGCAGCATCTGTATGGTCTGCTTGGTGCGCGGGAAGTACTCTGCCGTCTCGTCGTCCTCGAATAATGGGTCTTGAGATTCCAACTCTGTATAGGTTAAACATTTTTTATATAAAACAATGTCTAAAAATGGTCAACTATGAGCTGTAAATATTACTATTATAAAATTCAACTGTATTGTGGCTCATGAGCGTATCTCAACTCGCGACAACAACCAATTGCGAGCGAAGGAAAGAGCAGTGGTGTAGTCAGCCCTGTATCATTTCACCCCAACTATGTTAGGTATATTGTTTGGCTGTAAAGTGAGTACTGACCGGCGACCTGCGCCTCTATGGAGTCGAGGCGCGAGTCGAGCAGCGCCTGGCAACGCTGGATGTGTTGCAGCAAGCGCTCGCGGCACGCGCCGTTCTCTATCGCCGCCTCGGGCTGGGGCGCGCGCACCGCGGGACCTTGTTCTAAATCAACCAAATGTACGAAAATGAAATAACTTACTTAGAAAAGTTTCTTAGCAGTAGACCAAAGGTTAGTTAGGATTATATGAGAGAGGATATGCATAAGAAGGGCGGGGAATTCAAATATATTGGCTGACAGAGATGTATGGAAGAGTACATGCTGTGCCGACCCTCCGTAGAGAAAAGGGCAGGTTGATGAGTTTTGATGAGCAGTGATTACTGAGATTAATTTCATTTAAAATGATATAATCACCTTGAACGCATTTAGCCAACCTCTCCAGCTCAGAGGTGCTAATAGGCAGTTCCAGTGAGGTACCACCAGGACTGGATAGTAGACCACTAAGTAGCGTCTGAGGGCCGAGAGGTATATCCCTCTGAGTGAACCTCTCGCCCTCCTCTGACGTCACGTCCATTGCCATGTCTCTGACGTCATCAGTCTTGAGCGGCAAGTTCTCCTTCCCGATGTTATGGATCATGACATTGAGATCGGAATAGTCAGAGTTCAGTTTTTCCTGTGTCATAGTCAACTCTGTGTTCTCCCAGTCTTTCGCCCATAGATACAACTTGGGATGGTCTTTCTTCCTAAAACATACAAAAGTTAGTTTCAAATTCAATTACAGCCATATAAAGATGAAATTGTTTATCTAAACATTTTGGTTTGTTAAATTTCTGTTGGATTCAAATACACAGCTAAAGTATATACTGACGTGGCGACGTAGTATTTAACCCTGAGCGCGTGGAGAGCATCCTGCACGCGCAGAAGGTTCCCGGCGAGTTCGTGCGCGCGCCGCAGCGGCTCCACGGGGCGCGCGCCGCCCGCCAGCACGCCCTCGTACAGCCGGTCCTGGTCGTGCACGAAGCGCTTGGACCGCCGCCCGCGCTTCGGGTTCAGGCAGATGCTGCATGTATACTTTTCTGGAACCTGATTAACATTTTGTCTCAAACGACTTAATGCTATTTATACCACGAATCACATCAATCTAAAAATATTACATTTGTCGAATACCATGCTGAAAATCGAAGTCATTTTTTCTGTTGCAATCCAGCGCTGGATTCAATCACTGGACTCGTTATTAATGTTTAAGTGGCTGGAACAAGGTACCTCTGACTCCCTGTGTATATTGTGGCAAAGCGCGTGCTGCCAGCACAGACACAGCTCGCACTGCACCATCAGCCCGTCCTCCTCGCGGTACCCGCAGTGGCAGTTTATTATCTCCTCGCGCTTCATCTGCACTATCTTAATGCGCTCGCCAGCTAAACACATAACAAAAATACGAGGACATTCTGTAAGCCGTAGTATTTTGTGCCCATTTGATTTCCGCCATATTGGCGCTGATGGTAACGGTGGTGAGAATTTGTACTAATAATAGATATAGAATTAATTGTCACTAACAGCAACAGGCACTCTTAAGATGGAACAAAAGAAAAGCTGCCTTGGCAGACATAGAAGTGTCAAAGATTGCTTTAGTAAACACATTTCATAAATTCACAAAAAAAAATATTTAGGTCCACTAAAGTACATATAAATGGAGATTTTCCGACCATTTCATTCATGGACAAAATCCATTGTTTTTTTTAAGTTCGGAATAGTTAAAAAAAAAATCATGTGATAAATATACTAACACGCAATTAGATACTGCTACTTTTTTCGTTTCAAATAAATATCAAGATTTTTATAAATTTACTATTATTGCTTGAACAACTCCAACTAAGATCTAGGCTTTTGCTAGTTAATGGTGTAAGACAATAGTCGAATGGGATTGGAACCCTCGACTTCGTGGTCGGATATGTGTTCTTAGTCATTAGGCTATAAAGGCTTTAATTATATTGTCTAGACAACATTGGCAGCTAAACTTACTCTCTGTATACGTGTACATTGGTTCTTTCTGATCTTCATTGGACTCGGAGGATGGCGCAGCGTTGACTGACGTTTTGGTGTCCATCGTCTTCGAATCCGGAGTGCAGGAACCGGGGAAACTGGACCTCGTTTCTATATCAGAATTCATTGAGAACCATTCATCATCTTCACTCTGATTGTTTGGGAAAATGGCGAATTCTCTTCTCTTCTTATCTTTCTTCTTTATGTCTGATGTAGGCTTTGTGACCGTGTGAGTCGATATGGCTGCTTCAAAATCTAATACCTCCTGCATATTAACCGGCGTATCACCTCTAGCTTCCAATCCTAGCTCCCCAAAGTTCTCACTCATGTCTGAATCTAGTCTTCTCACTGGAAGTAAGACTTTTGGTCTTTTAATCGGTTTTGTCGCTAGTGCATTACGTAACTTGGGTGAATCTTGTGCCTTCGGTACACTTCCTAAATCTGGCGGTGAAGATAATGGTATATCCACTTGCAGTTCAGCATCGAGTTCCTTCATATCTATTTTATCTTCAACACGTTTGGGTGGTTTTGGTATTTTCACTTTAATAATCTTGTTTCCTCTTTTACTTTTCAACTTATTCATTATCAATTTGGTAGGCCTAGTTCTGGCATAAGCTAAATCTAGAACTTTAGGCGTCGAGCCGAGCAATTTCCTAAGATCTCGATGATAATGTTTGATGTGCATTTTCAATAGTGTATTATTTCTGAAATTTTTAAAACAACCATCGGCGGGACAGCGTAGCAAGTTCTCTATAACTTGTACTTTTAAAGATCCAACAAAGACTGGAAATAAATTTTTAAATTAATCAAACAATAGTAACACTATGCCAACAAATATAAAGAAATTTAATAAAAATATAATCACCGTATCCATCTTCTAAGGTGGCATTTTCATCAGGCGTTTCCATGTCAATAGTAGAATCAAAAATTTGCTCATCGCTCGTTCCGGGTACACCAGCTATAGCATGCTTGTGCTGTAAAGACATTGGGACAAATGATTCATCATATCCTCTGACCTTTATATTCGAACGCACACATATTACACGATATCAGAAAAATCAGACAGAAAAATGTTAAGATTTAAATTACTTACAATTCTACGTATCTTAGCATCACCACTCCATTTCCTTTTCTTCTCCTTTGATTTGACAACACCCTTAACTCTGTTGAGACTAAGTTTCTTTCTCTTGACTAGAGGAGACGTGCAACTAAGGAGACCAGGCGGCAGCGGTGTAACCGGTTCCTCCGTACCGGTGTGAGTAACCCAACCCATACGCCTTGCTAACTTCAAATGGATACCGAAATCCAGTAACGCATGCTCGTAAAGTTTAAGGTCTTCAGTAGCTTCTTTCTCGAGGTAAGCTCGCATATCGGTTTTAGTATGAAAGCGACGGTTTTCAGGGCTGGTTAAAATAAGGAAGATATTATGATAATTAATTAATTCAATAATTTCATTTCCATATGCATATGATGATGCAAGACAACAATTAACTTAAATATATTATCGAAGTTTCCAATAGAAGAGGTTAGCCTCGATTTACAGAAAAATGGAATAAGGTAAACTGAAGGACCTATATATTGTTCTATGTCCAGCATTGGACAAACAAAATGATGATGATGACGTAGAACTAAATTATGTTAATACATAATAGACATGATGCAGACTTACCTAACTAAAACAACATCCCACTTTCCAGCTGAATTGCCGAAACTTCGCCGCAACATATGCTTCGTCCAACCTGCAGGTAAACGTTTATCGTCCACCTACGGAACAAAAGTTATTAGAAATATAAAGACAAAAAGATATACCGTAGAAAGTAAGTCCACAGACCTGAACACTTCGTCTTGGTAAAGGTGGTTTGCTGTTTGGATCAACATTGATTCCACTTTCTATTTCACTGACGGAGCCCACCGGTTGCCCATTAACCCATCTGCAGCACCATTCGCCTGGCAACAGAAAACTCTCCGGCATCTCCTGTTTTCTCACTATCTGTTTCCTCATCTCTTCGACCTGCCGCTTCATCTCTGCTAATTCACACTCTACTTTTTCCATCTTCTTCTTCGCCTTCGCTTGTAACAATCTTAATTTCTTATTCCTTTTCAAATGTGACACATTTTTCTTATTTTTTCCTTTACTATCATTTACATTACTTTCCGATTCGTCAGGTAGCGATAGTTTTTCCTCTGTCAATTCAACTGGAATGGCTTCAATTTCATCTCGTATTTCGTCGTCGTCCTCATCTACGGGTATCTCCACTTTAGGTGAATCTAGCTTTTCTGTTTTGTTCATACCATCCTCCAATTTAATAATGGCCTCTTTAATCCTATCAA
>JAODUI010000023.1:1833876-1846350 GCA_027563995.1 Papilio gigon
CACTTTAGGTGAATCTAGCTTTTCTGTTTTGTTCATACCATCCTCCAATTTAATAATGGCCTCTTTAATCCTATCAATCACTTCTTCGTGCTTCTTATCATCTATTACTTCAAAATTTTCAAGTTTTGTTTCTTCTTCCAAAACCTATATTTAATAAATCTGTACTAAAGTCGTAAAACCTCACAATGTAAATTATGAATTATAAAATGCTGTGAGATTATGTACTCTAGTATATAACGATTTTATAAATATTATAACTTTTAAATTAGTAACTACTAAACTTACAGGATCGAGACTGTTTCTATTTTCTGCCAACTCCATTTCTTCCTTAATATGTGAGACATTAGGAAGTTGATCATCTTCGACATTTTGGGCAATGTTACCTTCTCGTTCACTGTCCAACTCAAGTTCTGTTTTTAGTTTAATGTTAAACTCAGGTTTGGATATTGTACCAATTATAGATGCCAGGGCATCTGAAAACGTGTGTGAAGATTACTTCAGAGGTTACTTTATATATGAACCAACTAAAATACAATTGAATGCTTATATAATAAATACCTGGTATATCATTTTTCATTTCAACATCATTTTCTAATTTAATTTTCTTTTGTACAGGCTTAGTTTTTTCCTGTTTATTGACTCTTGGTGCTGGTGTATTAGTTTCCTTTGGCGATCTCTGCTTCTTCCTTTTCTTCTGACCGATATTAAAAATTTCTTTGATATTCAATTTTCGTTTCTTTTCGCGACGTTCACTTTTTGAACCTAAATAATCACGGGTCGGGTCAAAGAGGTGGGTATGGAAAACTGGTGTTTGTAAGGATCCCGTACTAGCAGTGCTTGGACCGGCTCCAAATAAAATGGGAGATGGCGATGACGACGATGACGAGTCAATGTTTGAATTATCAATCCTCTCTGTATCTTTCAGTTTAAACATCCTGCTTGTTGTACACTTCCAATGGAATCCATCATCAAAAACTATTTCATAAGAGCCTGCCAAAAAAATTAAAAATAAAAAAATAAACATTCAAGCATCACAAGAAAGCATAGTATAGAGTTACGCACCATTGCCCAAATCTTTATTAACCGTAGCAATAAATCTTCTATTATCTCTCCATCGTGCTAAACATCGTTCCCCGACAACAAACTTTAATTTTAATTTCTCCTCTTGTTTAACTTCTTCCTTCATTAATGGAACTTCCTCATTGATAATCTCGGAAGTAGAGGTGGTAGGTGTGGGAACATCACTTAAAGGTCTCAATCTAGGACTGCTAACACTAATCCATTCATCGTGCCTGAAGAGACAAATAAATTTAATTACATATAAACTACTGAACTTTTATATCCGAAAAAAATATATATATATTTAAGAAAAATAGGCACAAACTTTTTCGGGGCATTATCATAATGAACAAGAACTTCCATTTCATCATAATCCATTTCAATAATTTCCGCCGGATGCCAAAATTCTTCAAAATCTTTTGCTTCAACTTTGGAACCAACCGACAATGCCATATTATTACCTAAAATATATTTAGAAAAAAAACTTGAAGTCAATTTCATGTCCACTGACATGAATTAATGTGATCAAAAATTCTAAGCAAACGAATAAAGATAACTAATAATACCGTACAAGTATCAACTGATATGCATTACTATATAAAAAAACAATATATTACAAAGCTAAAATAAAGCAATATCAAAATGTAATAAAAATGAATTGCTGTTCCTTAGTCTCGCTAAAACTCGAGAACGGCTGAACAGATTTATCTTATCTTGGTCTTGCAATATTCGTGGAGGTCTAGGGAAGGTTCAAAAGGTGAGAAAAATTTGAAAAATTCATGTGAAAGCCTTAAAAATAACCCTTTTCCACTTCCCATACAAACGTTTTTTTTGCGAGGAGGAAATGTTTTTTTTTGTATTTCCTACTAAATTCTAAAATCTGTTTATTTATTGCCTTTAAGGCGAAACAGAGTTCGCAGGGTCAGCTAGTATCAAAATAAAAAAATAGACTTGTACTACTTATTAAATTACTTAATAGTTTAATTAGACTTGTGTTTTACACCATACCCTTTTCGTCTGGATTAAGGAAATGATCATCAAAACCTTTGGCATCCTTCTTAGTTAAAATCCTAGCCTCTGATTGGCTGAGTATCAGATCCATAACACTTGTGGCTACTGTCAATGGTTCTTCTTCCATTTCATTTGCTGTTAATTCATCTTTTAATCTCTCTCTGTCCTCCAAATCTGTTTTTTTATCTGGTACTGTAGTCATTTCATCATATTTTTGGACCTCAATTTCTTTGGCTTGGTCTTCTATAAATTTCTTAATAGCATCCAGATTTTCCATTTCATAATCATTTTGGCTTGATGATGTATTTTCAACATCATCACCTTCAGATTTTATTTCAATTGAATTCATATTTGATGTTTTGTTATCCCATGGAAAAATAGATGGCACTGCATCTGCAACACCGGTAAACTATGTAGACATACATTTTTTAAATAAATAAGGTACCATGCATGAACTAAGGAATGCAAAACAATGTTGTGTACTCAAGCCCGTGTGTAACTAGAGTGTAACAATTATAATTGTCTGCGTACGCGATAACAAACTACTACTGACAAATTGAATGTACCTGACTTTAAAACATATTTACAGTCCTTGTAGATTTGAAAATCTCTTTTACGAAAGTGTCGTGAACACACATATGCTGTTGTTGCTATATCAAATTGTTTGTTTTGTGTAATTGTTATCCATATGTTACACAATCTTTCATCTCTGGGGTACTTGTGGTATGTTACCCCAATATCTTCCTTTCTTGTCGAACATGACTGACAGTTCTCAATACAACATTTTTTAACTGCCATCCTATGTTTGAATAAATTGTTTAGTTATACTTTAGAAATACTGTTTCAAATTTACCTTTCCAAAATAACCAATAAAAAAATAATATTTCCGAAACATTTTAGACGGCCGAATACAACAAGATTTAAGAGTGTAACAACGTTGTAAACTCCAAATTCGTATGAAATTTTAACGTTTATCTATTGTATTGTAAGCGGCACTTGCGAAGCAGTGTTAAACAATCGATTTAGTATTCGGCCGTAAATTACGTGTAAACTGCTCTAAAGGTCGTAAGTCAATACATGTGATATGTTAAAATATGTAAAACAAAATAAGTTTACAAACCTACAATACGCATTCATGAATTCCTTCTAACACACTGAAGGTTGTTTAAATAGTGTCGTCATAGGATCACTTCAATATATTTTTTGATCTATAGTTATGAAATCCAAACCAAAGTATTCCAATTAATTGTTTGAGTGAAACTATGTTAATTAATAGGTACACAATAATTACAGCCGTAATCGCATTAACAATATGACTTCGAACGAACTGTATGTTTTTCCAATTTTTCTTTACAAGTTTTGACAATTCTCTTATAGCGATTAAAAACAGATTAAAAACCGAATACAAAGTATGTGCAGAACACAGATTCAATCAAAATGAATGGAAGAAACATGATGCATAGCCACTTAAAAAAAGGAAAGAGTAATTGCTCTCCATAAATTTTGAAACAATTAAAAATTAACAATAATTATATTTCTGCGCCTTTAAATTAAAAGATATGGCAACACTAATTTAGGAAGAAAACAAAAAAAAATATAAAAAAAGGATGAAAGAGAAAGTGACAATTGGTGATAATAGAGCAAGCATATAAAACATTTATAATTTATATCACATTATAATAGTAACTCAATCTTCAGATTAGCTTTGTATTTACTAGTGACGTACGACAAAGAAAAATGAATTTAGCCAAGTCTTTGTTTAGTTCAAGAGACCACGTAGGCTACGTTGGCCGCGAAGATCACGAACGTAAAATAAGTGCATCATTAGCGGACGATGACCCAGAAGATGTAATCGACGCTATACGTGGATTAAATATCGCTGATGAACTACTTCCAGCTCCAGGTGGAGCTTTTTCCTCCCTCACTCAAAGTATGGTACCTCAAGATATAATGGCAAAACTAGCACAACCTGAGTCTGAAGGCCAAGGCGGTCTTCCGGATTATCGATTTGATGAATTTGGTTTTTGTGTTGATGATGAAGAAGGATCAGAAATATCAGACAAAATAACGTTAACTGCTGTTCAAGAGGAAGATCATCATCGTCTTCAATGGGAATTTTATAGCAAAGAAATAAGTTTTTCTGAGAGTGAAGGAAAATTTTCAAAATCTGAAAAAATACAACAAATGGTAAAAGATGGTGTCCCTCATATTTTACGTCCACAAGTGTGGATGCACCTTTGTGGGGCCAATAAGAAAAGAGCAACTACAGAAATTACATATCATGAAATAGTGAGAGCATCTAGTGACGATGGATTAGTGACTAGTAAGCAAATTGAAAAAGATTTGGTCCAAATTTTGCCTAATAATGTATGTTTTTCACATCCAACTAGTACTGGAGTGCCTAGACTTCGTCGCATTCTCAGAGCATTAGCATGGCTCTATCCAGACATAGGGTATTGTCAAGGTACAGGAATGATTGCAGCTTCCCTATTACTGCTGATGGAGGAAGAGGAGGCATTTTGGATAATGTGTACAACTGTTGAAGATCTCTTACCTGCATCTTACTACTCATCTACATTAATTGGCATACAAGCAGATCAAAAGGTGTTGAGAAGTTTAATATCTACATATCTACCTGGTATAGACCAAGTACTCAATGCACATGACATTGAGCTTTCTCTTATAACAATGCACTGGTTTTTAACTCTTTATGCTAATGTAGTCCATATGAACATCTTGTTAAGGATATGGGACCTGTTCTTTTTTGAAGGATCTATAGTACTTTTTAAAGTTACTCTTGCCATGCTAAAAATAAAGGAAAACAGATTTACAGAGATATCAAACTCGGCACAAATATTCAATGCCTTATCTGATATACCTGGTGAAATTGATGATGTAAATTTACTTATAAAAACAATTGATGAGGTTTGCGGTGACACATTGAGCCCTGCTTTGATAGAAACACATAGAAGAAGACATTTGGCATATCTTATGGCTGACCAAGGTGCTTTAGTTGGTAACCCCAGTGCAGTGCCCAACTTACCAAAACAACAACTTCAAAGGAGGCAGATTAAACGAAGCAAATCTGTAATACAAACTATATTATTTGGTGATGATAGTAATAATGAAGATGCTGTATCTAAAAATGTAAAGCAGACTGAAATTCTCGTAGACCTCAGAGAAGCCATTTTACAAGTTGCTCGTCATTTTTTAACTCTAGAGCCACAACTTCAATCTGAAGTTCAATTAACAGCAGACTATACAATGCAAAGTCATGCTGCTGATAGAGAAAGATATGTAAATGTATCAAGAAGTAAGAGAAGACGGGCAAAGGCACTGTTAGACTTTGAAAGAAGAGATGGTGATGAGTTAGGCTTTAGGAAGAATGATGTTATTGAGGTCATCAGTTCTAGAGATGAACATTGCTGGATTGGAGAGCTCAATGGTTTGAGGGGTTGGTTTCCAGCCAGATTTGTAACATTTTTAGATGAGAAGGGAGTTAAATACAGCAGAGCTGGTGATGACTCTATAACAGAGAAAGCTGCACATCTTGTGAGAGGTGTTTTGGCACCTGCTTTCAAAAGAGTTTTATTACATGGAATAAAGAAACCAAGTTTCTTGGATGGACCCTGTCACCCATGGTTATTTATTGAAGAGGCTTCATCTAGAGAGGTTGAAAAAGATTTTAATTCAGTTTACAGTCGCTTAGTCCTGTGCAAAACATACCGCCTGGATGAAGAAGGCAAGGTTTTAACACCAGAAGAGTTGTTGTACAGATGTGTTCAGGCTATAAACTTATCCCATGACAATGCTCATGCTCAAATGGATGTAAAACTAAGGACTCTAATTTGCATGGGATTAAATGAAGAGGCTTTGCATTTATGGCTTGAAGTTTTATGCTCATGTGTAGATGTGGTCCAAAAATGGTATCATCCTTGGTCTTTCATAAATTCACCAGGATGGGTTCAAATAAAATGTGAACTAAGAATTCTTTCTCAATTTGGATTTAATCTGAACCCCGAATGGGAATTGCCATTAAAGAAAGATACACAAAACCAGCCTTTGAAGGAAGGTGTCAGAGATATGTTGGTAAAACATCATTTATTCTCATGGGATTTGTAAATTCATATCTTGACTTTCAATAAACATTGTCAGTCAAGTCAAAGAAAGTCAATTTTTAAGGTTTAAAAGGTGACTTCTTCAATTTACTCGATCTCAAATAAATAAAACACCAAATATTGTGACCCCTTACATAGATATAATTTTCCTAAATTGTATAAGCTTTTAATACTTTGTAATATATCACTTGTCATTTTATGTATTATTTAGAGTTGTTAATTATTAATAGCTAAATGTAATTTCAAAGTTATTGTACTTAAAATCTTTAAAACCTTATTTATTTGTGATTCTCTGTTAATTCATATTATTTAAAGTTTATTGCAACTGTTAATCTCAGAATAAATTTATGTTCTCGGAAATACAATATTATTTTCATTACTATCGCAATAAAAACCTTTACATTCGAATGTTTGGATTTTAATTGCAAATACTTGTTCTATAAAGATAACTTAGTTCCAGATACACATTACAGTGAAACACTTTAAAATTATCTTAAATCAAGTGATTAATCAAAATTGTTTTAATTCTATTATCATAAATGCCACTTGCAATAATCTACCAAGTAACTAAAAGTAACTTGTACTGTGACATTTTGTTTGTCACTAATATAAATAACTTTGCTTTGCTTTGCTTGTACACGTAATCCACATATTTCTATAAGATTGTTGTTTCTATTGCCCGTAAATGGTAATAACATTAAGAAAACTAGACAATTAATCACAATGTAAAATAAATAAACATAAAGTTCAGCTACTTTTACACTTATTTCAAAATTTAATTTTAATATCAATTTTTTGCATATCTAAAAGTATTTACTCTTTTACAATAATAATTACTGTGCTCTTTTAATCAATTGTAAGCTGGCAACACCAACCACAATCGCATCAAATGTGAAGTTGACAGGTGTCGTTCTCTTTCTAGTTCTCTTTAAATTCAAGAAATCAAACGTGCTTGTTCTCTCTGAGCTAAGGCCACTAGGCGACTTGCACTAAATAATTAAAAAATGGCATCAAAGGCTGAATTAGCTTGCGTTTACTCTGCTCTCATCCTTGTAGATGACGATGTTGCTGTAACTGTAAGTATAACATTGTAATTGTAAATCATAACTAGGTTAGTTCCACTAAATTCTTATATCCAGTGAGATCCGTGAGAGGAACCAATGGTTTTGCCGTAAAGTTGCTTTAAATTGTTGTTAAGATAAATTTCTAACTCGATGTAGGCTTATTTTAGTGATAAGGATCACGTTAGATTTCATGTAAACATGTTTTGTTTATAGGGTGAAAAGATCTCTACCATACTTAAGGCCGCCGGCGTGGATGTTGAGCCTTATTGGCCAGGATTGTTCGCCAAGGCTTTGGAGGGTGTGAATGTACGTGACCTGATCACGAACATTGGATCAGGCGTGGGAGCCGCGCCAGCGCCAGGCGGCGCTCCGGCTGCAGCGTCCGCAGCCGCGCCATCCTCAGAACCCGCCAAGGAAGAGAAGAAGGAGGAAGAACCTGAAGAGTCTGATGATGACATGGGCTTCGGTGAGTTTAATGTTTTTTTTTTAAATCATACCATTGTTCCCTTTAAGTCAAATGTATAATATTGCATAGTTCTGGTATCCTTGCACTGAAAATTGTTAGGTGTATTTAGGCTTTCAATGATGTTTAGCATGTATTAGCTTCAGACATAATGTGATTGACAAAATATATAACTGAGAAACTCATTGTATGTGGAAGTATTGTCCTTGAATAATGGATAAAACTTTAATGTTTTTTTCTTTTGTTTCAGGTCTGTTTGACTAAAAAGCTTTACCTTAACACTATGGTATTCCATTGTTAAGCTTCATGAAGCTTATTTAGTTATAAGAAAATAAACTTTATAAAAAAGTAAAAACACTGAAATTTGATTTTTCTTTTCACCAAATGTTGATAAACCCCCAAAAATGTATAAAATCTCTAAAAGGTTCGAATATGAGAAATGCCTGTTTACTGACATTACACACCACTGTATGTCAAAACATGAAAAATAACATATAAATCCTTTCATAATTGAAAAACTATTCATATTCCATTTCAAAATAAGGAATAATATAAATTAAAAAAATATTAGTGACTAAACAAGTATTTATTTATATAAGTCTATTCCTATAAAAATAAATTATTAGCCCCACATTGCTCGCTGAACTCCTGAAAGTTTGTTGTAGTCTGCCAAGTGGCGCCATACAATACGGCTCATTCGCCACTCTGGAACGATACCCCTAGGCCTGAAATAGAAATTAAATCCTTGGTACTTTTTAACAACATACTGAATATACCAAAAAAGAACTTCCAAGTTTATCATTATAAAAGTATCCTAAAATGATTTTCGCGGGCGCATAAGTTTATACCTTTATTCTATGCCAATTAGAATGGTAAATTGGAGACACCGAATATATCAATTAGGATACATAAACATTATATGTTGTGTTTTTACAAACCTGGATGTGATCACACATCTGTTATTTATCCTCAAAGGCGTAGCATTCAGCTCAAATTTGTTAATATCTTTATCAGCAATCTCTCTTATTTCAATTGGTAGTACATCATTTCTTCTCATTGCATTAATTCTAGTTCTTTCCAAAAAGTTTTCGGCGCTCATTCGTCTTCTTTTGACATCGCGAATCATCAGCCAATTGGCCCATTTATTTCTAACTTGCTGGAACTGCAAAGTAATTGGATAGAACTTTCTTATATTTTTACATTCATCCATTAAAATATTAACTAGGTGGAAGATTGTTATAAGAAATTAATAGACTAAAATTTAGTAATATAACATACCCCGTAACCTGGAACAGAATGAGACTTCCAGACAAACTTCCCAACGTTACTTATGTTTAAATTCATCTTTAAAATTATATAACCTTAAAATTTTGGAAAAACAAATTTGCTTCAACTCAATTTGACAGTTTTGACATTTTATGCCATAGTAGATGTGGTAGTGTGGTACCTTTGTGATTTGGATGTATTTATTACCTACTTCTAAAGAGAATTTACTGTTTTAATTAAACATTTGAATTAAGAAGTTGAGCTCCTTCTTTTTTGAAGTCGTTTTAAAGTACATTCCTTAAAACTATTTTAATCTGTGAACACACTTATTTCAACTGTATACAATTTCTAACAAATGTGCTTTATGCATGCAAATTGTTATAAATGTAAACGTCAGACCTGCGTCAAACTGAATCTAGTTTGAGAGCCAAAAAAATCAAATTTGAATGTGAAGTTGAGTTTATATATCTGATGCTTTTGGGAATAACATACTTAGAATTACGAACAAAAAGTCAAAAACCACAACTATAAGATTGGTATTTTTTAAATTTTTTGAAAATGAGCTCCAAAAGACGAACTTCACAGAGTGATAGATCTGAAAGTAGCCAGAAGAAAAGAACACACCTTGAAGTAACTTATCTTCAGAAAACCTTAGAAGAAAGCGGACTTGTATTAAAGGATCCACCTGAAAAAGTTGTTGCAAAATACGAAACTATTTATATAAAACGCAATATAAAAAAGAATCTTCAAAAACATTTTGATTATCCCAGAAATGCTTCAGAATTTATCGAAGATTTGTCTAAAAAATGTGAAGATCTTGTTATTTTTAAACATTACTTATTTCCGAATGTTGTAAAAAATGTAGATAACAGTTTATGTGAACATTTTATTAGAGACAGTGTACTAAAAATATTACTTGGTGTACCAATACTGCAGCTCAAATTAATTGATTATATATTTACAAGGGTTACTGATTTGGCAGTTAAATCAAATTGCTTGCCTTGGATACAAATGACTTTAAAATGTGTCTCGTCTTTAGATTGTATAGTTAAAAGTGAAGTATTGGCTGAACATCTCATTAACTTACTAGACATTTCTGAAGAAAAAATGGTACGCCTTGAGGTCATAACAGCTATTCCTGATATTTTAGGTGACCAAGAACACAATAATGTAGCAATTGAATTATGTAGAATATTAAGTCAAGACCATGATCTGATACCTGCTGTTCTGGATTGTGTTTCAAACCTTTGTCTCTCGGATGAGCAGTTTGAACAAATTCAAGATAAAACATTGGACATTCTGCTGGGTATGTCTAAATGTACTTACTTCCCATGTTTTGTTAAAGTTTTATTAATGCCTAGTAGGATGAATGAAAATGGCTACCTAAAAGCTGTACAAGGATTGAGAAATGCTATAGGTTGGTCTACAACTTTATCATCTCCCCAAGAAATTGCTTCGAGCCAGGTACTTACAGCAAATGCTATTAGAAACTCAATGGTTTGTTGTAAACTGGTCTCCAATGCATGGTTAAAAACCATTACAAATTGTAAAATAAGTAGTGATCATAAACCATTTGATTTTATTATTGCACTCATTTTGTATTCAACTTCTGAGGACAAACAAAAACAATTGGAAAACATATTAAAGAAACAAATCAAGTTAAATGTCTTAAAGGAGAATTTATTAGATGTTGTATTTGAAAAATACAAACCCATTTTAATAAATCATTTAAAAGACCTAATTAGCTTAACAAATACATTTCTTCAGTCTAAAGCAGATCCTATGCTGCAATCATTTGCCTCCCACATATATACGTTGATGTTGTATCATTTGGATGAATATTGCCAAACTATTGTTGCTGAGCTTCTTCAATTAGGTTTATATTGTAAGCAAGTTCTTGTGAACATACTTGATATATTGAACAATGTTGCATCCAGAGATATAACATTGTTAAAACCTCAGTCCCTACAAATGCTAGCATTGCTGGACAGAATGGATGATATGTCTTTAGGGGAGATAAGATCAGTTATGAATTTGATTTGTGCTCTTGCATACAAATGTGAGAACTCTCTTATTCGTGATGACATTCACATAATTATAAGAAAAGAACTAGGCAGCTCTAACCCTGCCATAAAAATGCAAGGAATCCTTGCTGGTATTCATGCTGTGAAATATTTAATGGCAAGTAGCAGCAATGAGCATGGTACATTAGACTTGCCAGCTGATGCTGGTAGTTCATCCTTTTCACATTTATCAGGAGATCTTCAAGAAGCTGAACAAATTATTACACTGATAAGTCGTAGCACCCGTCCCTTTCCTGAACTCATAGCTTTTTACTATGATGAATTGTGTTGTGTAATTAACTCGGTAGATCTAATTAACAAAAACTTTTTGTCATGGTTGGCTGATGCTGTTACTAATGATTTAGAAAAAAATTTCGTTATTGAATCTATTGAGATGGAAAGAATAGGGGAAATAAAGCTATCAATGCAATACTGTTTATTAAATGAGAATGATGTAGATCAAATAATAGCTGTAAACATTGCTGGATTAGCACTAAACAGTAAAGATGTTAGTGTTGCCATTTTATCACCATTGTTCAAACTTGTTCAAACTTTACGCTTTAAAAAAGATGATGGAAAACTTTCCAGTATAGATGCACTGCTGGGCTGCCCAGTTGTACTGCCCAAGGTTAATATTGATGAAATTAGAGAAATGGAAACAAATACTATATGCTCTATTATAGACTGCTTACTTTACTGTACTAATTGGTTCAGGGAACTACTCAATGCATTTGCAACACAAAGCCGTTTAAATCTCAGAGAACATATGTTTAAGAGAATAGCCAATATTGAGGAAATAGAAGGTTTGATTGTTAAAATTTTAACAATATCCAAGATACAATATAAGCCACCGAAACATACTTTTTGTGGCCACAGTATCGGTTGCTCCGGAAAAAAACCTACAACATCACAGAATAAAAAACAAAAGTTGAATGACACAACTTTGCCTGAAACTGTAAGATCACAATTCACTCAAGATAATCATGCTTCAGTAAAAAATCAACTTCAACTTATGCAAACTTTACCTGTCAGGAAGATGAATTTGAACCTAATCCATTTACTAAATGTGGATCTTCAAGAAGATGGTGAAATGGTAAAAAATTTACAATTTCTATTGAAATGTATTAAACAATACTTGGAAGAAACATTGATATCAAAAATTAAGAGACAGACTTTTCTCACAAAGGAATTAAGTGAAGTATATAATGCCAAGAAAGCAGAACAATGTGCAAACTCAATAAATAAAATTCTACCAAAATTAATGGTACATGTGAACGTTATTACAGATTACTTGGATAAAAACGTTGTTGAAAAAAATGAAAATGAATACAATATGAAAACTATTGAGTACCTCAGTTGCTTGGAGATTATTTATAACATTCTAACTATCTATTTCAAATGGATTGGATTCAAAAATCAACACAACACTT
>JAODUI010000023.1:1856326-1879707 GCA_027563995.1 Papilio gigon
TTACACAGCCAATAAACATCCACCTCATTGTCGTATAGTTCTAGTAATGTCTTTGCAATGGGGGAAACAGACTACAAAAATTTGGTTAGGCACACTCAGCAAACAAAATGCATGATTGCTTTCAAGGCTTTACAGGCATTAAGTGCCTATTTTCTTTATGTATGTAATGGTAGTAGTAGTAGAAGGGGCCAGTTGTGCAACACACTATTAAAAAGGTGAAAAAAAAAACATTATTATACAAATTATTTAATTATCAAGTAATCACTTGTGAACTACAAAATAAATACACCGACAAATTTATCTGAGCCAATACTTAATTTACAAGTTATTAGCAGCGCCCTGTCAATGTCAAAAAAAGATTCTCTATGGATTGTAGCCATTTTGACATATAGGTATTGGTTTGTATGTCATTTCCAAGTATGGCCGTATTGTGGGTTGATAAGAAAATGTACCACCCTCTTAACACCAAAGATAGCAGTCCGATACCAACCGCGGTTTCAGTTACAGACTGGATGTTAAACAGGTGATGATGATACTTTGCACAGTACTTTTCACGAACCAGGTAAATTTGTCGGACTATACTATCAATACTGATTGGTAATATTTATGTTTTTCTTGTGTTTGACACTATTGAGAAGCCAACCAAAGAGCCAAGTGGAAGCTGCGAGTAGATAGAGGCCGCTAATGGAGTAGTACTGCGAGGTGATCGGCAAGTGAAGGCTCTGTATGAGCACCGCAGTCAGCACCGACTGCAGGCCGGTGCCTATCAGCGTGTTGATGCCGAATATCAGACCGAAGCAGCTCTCGTCGCTAAGCTGACTTGCGATTTTTGCACTAGAAAAAAAAACACATTTTTAAGACCAACACAAAAAATCTGTTTTTTTTTTTATTTAAACATATAAATTTTAACGAACTAGAAAGTATACAAATGCTATATCAAAGGTAATTTACTAAAACCTAACAAATAACATAATTCATCATCAGTTATTATTCGCCCACTGCTGGCTATAACCTTCCCCAATGCCTTCCACAGTATCCTGTCCTGTAAAAATAATTTTATTAACATCTCACCTGGCCATAGTAATGGTGAAGTGATACAGCATGCCCATGACGACATAGCCCGCGTACGACACAAACACGTTGGGGACGAAGGTGGCCACGAACACGGCGACACCTTGCACGGCGAGCGCGGGCGCAGGCAGCTCTGCTCGGGCGTAGTACGACGCTAGGAAAGCGCCGAGGGCACCCAGTAATGTCTGGAGAGCTTCCACCGCTCCGTTGTATGCTACCTAATAGTTACTTATTACAATACAGTCGTACAGATGTAGTGAGAAATAATTTTCCTTCGGGAAAACTCGGGTCTTTATCGGAATACGATGACACCCGAACTGTCAATATATGATCTTATTAAACAAGTGACATTTTTATATCCATTAACGTGGAACGTTATTGTTTAGTGTCATGAATAATGTCATTCTCTAAGATGGGTGCTGAAGCTATTTGAGACAGCACGATAAATACGAACTTTTCCGAAAAATTACGAAGGAAAATCTTTTTTCACTATATCTATATGATAATACTGGCGTGTTTAGATAATAAAAATATTGCCGTAGTGCTTTCGGACAGTTTAATCAGTCATGACTAAGGCGGATAGTTTTGTTTGAGAACTTTTAGTAATTTGTGGTCACTAAGGTAACCCCTTAGTGTCGACTGTGCCTTACTAGAATTGCTTCAAATAATTCATTTACTTATACAATTTAGATGACTGTGTACACATCAGACATTCTTAAAGAATTGCTTATACAATAAAGATACGCCGCGGAGTATAACTTGATACTGGATAATCTAATCTCTAATTAAATAGATAAGAAAGAATAACAAGTGTATATTAAGATGCGTATAAGATAACATAAATGCAGCAACAGAATAAAGCAAGTTTCCAGTACATGTCATTGTAAAACTAAATATCATGCTCCTATAAACTAATACTAATATTAAAGGCTAGTAATTTCTCCCATACTCACAGGCGTGTTACTTTCCTCCTGTATATATTTCCAGAGCAGCTGCACGTACGTCTGCGCCTGCACGAAGAGCGCGAGCGCGGCGGCGTACAGCGCGGACCAGGCCAGCACCTTGGGCCGCGAGTACGCCGCGCGCGCGTGCCGCCCTATCAGCGCGCACGCCTCCCACATGTTTGTTTTAAGTGAACGCTGTAAAGTTAAAACATCATATTGACACTTAGTTGTTTTTTATAAGATCTTAAAAGAGACTTTTTTATAAGAGTAGTACCAAGACATCCCCAATATTAGAGGTACCACAGCTGCGTTGCCGGCCTTAAGATATTTCTTATAGCCTAAGTTGGACGTGCAAGAATTCGCCAAAATAGCGACATAATCACGCAATAGGTATCTGCAACAACAGTGTTGTAGCCAACACAGATGTGTTGGCTACCTTTCATCAACAGAGGAAGAGAAGAATAGAAAAGAATACTTCCCCTCCTATGAATTCCTTTATCATCATCATCATCATCATCAACAGCCCCTGTCTGCCCACTGTTGGACATAGGCCTTTTCCAATGCCTTCCACAGCATGCGGTCCTCCGCCTTATAGCATGCATAAATTTTAAAGCAACATTTAAAATGGGTTGAAATTAATCTCGAAACTTCTTAATTTTCTGAATAGTCCACTTTATTTTTATTTATAGCGAGAAAATAAATTATTATACGAATGTTATTACTGATAGTGAAGTGGAAACCAGTACAAATACTGAACGAATACTAATATAAGATATTTTTTACGATATGCAAAGCTATTAAAATAAGAGATTGCAGAGCAGGCGTTAAGTGTTACTAATGTATGAGTTATTAACAAAACTATTAAATTTTTTACATATTATTTTAAATATAAGTAGATTTTTGAAAATTCACTAATATATCTTGGAACTATTGTAAGCTGGAGAAAGCTTGTGTTAAAATATTGTTCACAATAGACAAATGATGGGATTCGAACACACAACCACTAGATCCTTTAACCTATAATGATTAAGCTATTGTCGGTTACGTTGAATTTTAAACTTAATGTTATCAACTCCAAAAATTATATAACGAGAATGTTTTCAACAAAACAATGAAAATTGCGTAAATGTAATATTTCGAAGTCACTTGGTGAAAACTAAAAGGTCACCTTGTCTGTATTGAATTCTTCGGACGTCTTCTTGGGTATTACATCAGTTGTGACTGGATGCGCCGTGAGCTTACGGTGGAAGTATATGCCGTAGGGAACAGACGGTAGCCATAGCGCCCAGAACGACGCGAGGATCTGCGCTGGAATGAGAATTCTTCTGTCACGATTTCTAACAAACAAATGACGGGCAAACCGAGGTGACCCGGCTTTTAGTAGAGAAGGCCCGTATTGAAGGTACAAAAACGTTGACCCTAGAATGGTCGAGGAAATTAGAAATGTCAACCCAGCTCTGGGGAGCATGGGTCTGAGTTACTTTAGTCTATGGTCTATTACTAAAAGTTAATTTATACGCATAGTCAGTGTCTCTCTGGTTGGATATAACATTATTTAAATTAGCGAAGTCATTAAGAGTGAATATTTCTAGAGTACGAATCATAGAATGGCTCATTGATAAACAAGTCAATTGGTATTGACCGCCCGATGTGCCTCGGCCGTTCGCAATTAATTCAAATTAACTCGCGTATCTATTTTTGATACACTACATTATTTGATGTAATGCTATAAATATTTTTTGCTAAAAAGATTTCACTGTGTAACATCTGATTAATAAATCTTATCACAATTTTTATCGTCTCTCTCTCTAAAGTATTGAATAAATTGATTAATAAATTAATGTCACATCAAGGTAATTAATAAAAATGCATATTTAATATGTAGATGATAAAGACAGTGATATGTGTGTGAGTTCAGATATGACGGCTGACAGAGATTTATGGAAGTGTAGGATATAATGCGTCGACCCTACATAGGGAAAAGGGCAGGTTGATGATGACATGAAAAGTCAGTGTGAAGGGTAACATGATTAAGGACTGATAAGGTTTTGGAAAATCTCTGTACAGACATTACAAAGGTCAGAGATATGTGAATGACTTAAAATAGACATATATCCGAAAGGCTGCTTGTTAGGAGACTGCATAGGGTAAGACGCATTGGTTTTCACTGAAGGCCAAGACCAACTTTAAGTTATTTCTTCAGTGGCGTAAACAAGAAAATGATATACCTGAGAATGTGATGTAATTGAGATCTCTATAGTCCATGACTTCATAATGCACTAGTAACTGGGAGCTGAGTCCGGAGAGAAAGCGGCCGGTGAGCGCTGCTATCCTCGTATATGAAGATACCACAGCATATTTAGCAGAATCCACCTAAAAACAATAAAAAAAAATTAAAAGGAGGTAGGTAGACAAAATATAGTTAATTAAGGATAGTTAGATATGTGTGAAGTCAACCGACTCGCATTAGGCCAGAGTTAGACTATAGCCTAGTCACCCCCTAATACTAAGGTGAGCTCCGAGCCACTCAGTGGGGACGTATAGTAAGCTGATGATGATGAGTTAGATTAAAAGATTAACATATAATAAATTAAAAATAATTTGGTATTTATGATCATCACCATCAGCCCTGATCCCTGCTGGACATATACCATCCCCAAGGCTCTGCACAATATACGGTGCTCCACCTTCCTCTTCCAACTTTGTGATGTCCACTTTAACTGCATTTGTTGTTGATATAACAAAAATAATCATTAATACGTATTTTACATAGCATATAGAACTTTATATGTGTCTTTTACAACACTCATTAAGCTTGATGTTTGAAAATACAGATGTCTGTTACAGCTTATCGTTCATGAAGGGCAAGTGACATGCAAATGTTTGCAGCCTGATATCTGCATGATGGTACACAGATGGAACAATAACATTATATGACTAAGTTAATATTATGTTATATAAAGATAAAACACCTGGACTATGTTAGGATGAGCTGATTAAAAAAATGATTCATAAAGAATAGATTTGATTTAAATTATTATAGATGTTAAAAGTGACTGTTAATATTCAGAAGAAAGATCTTAAAAAGCAATGATAGCATAAAACATTAAGGGTTATATTTTTGCATTTTGGTACAATTTTTTTGCCATAAATTTCAAAATTTTAATTTTTTACTATCTACGCTTTTGTTTAATTAAAAAAATATATGTAACTAAATTTTCTCACTTAAATATTATTTACGTGTTTAATTATTTAAAAATCACTTCACTTCATATCCTAAGGGTAGTTATTCATGCAAATATAAAATGGTTTAATGGGCGCATACTTTTTTGTCATTTATTTGTTTTTAAACTTTTGAAGTTGAATTTGAATAAATTGTATGTGACAGTAATAATATGGTATTAATAAAAATTACCTTGGCATAAATGTATGTCAAATATGCAACCTCTGTGGCCATATACATTCCATACAGGAACTGGGAAACTTGAAGCCACTGCAGGCTCTCTGTCCAAAGCAATACTGCATAAACTGATATACCACTTAGTCCTGAAAATAAACATTTATGTTAAAAATACAACATTTGGTGACGAAAATGTTATAAACTTATATTTTAGCAATTATTCATAAAGTTAGTTTATTATTAATAGTTATAACATATAACAATATTCTATAAAACTACAATATTTTACTTACTGACCAGAAATTATGATGACAGGTTTGAACCTTAAGAAATCGGTTATCAAAAATATAACCACAAGTTGTGCCAAATATGAATATGTTCCTACGGGGTAAACTTCTTGATTCAATTGATTCTCAGTTATGTTTCTCCATTCCCCAAGTAAAAACTCGGTAACAAAAGGTTCCGAGGGTCTGATTTCTCTCAATGTACCGAAAGCGCACAAAATCAAGGTTATCTTTATCCATTCTTTCATTTTCAATTATAAAATTAACTTTTAATGTCGAAAGTTTAATTTATCCAACAGTCCCTGCAGGCAAATGCGTGTTATCGTTCACACGCTCATACTGTAAAATGATAACTTCGTCTTTTTTTGCTTGCGACATTAAAATGCGCCGGCAAAACTTACGTAATTTTATTAAAATATTTCGTTTGGCATGCATCTTTTATGTTTTTTGTTGAATGTGTACGTCTTTCTATGTTACAGAGTAGTGTTTTCAATGCATAGTTATTTATCTATTCAGTAAATCAATTAAGTATATACAAAATCACAAAAAAATAAAAAAGAATTATAAATATTGCCTTTCCTTGACATTTGATTTAATTCAAACTTCAAATTTGACATTACTAACATTAACATTAACATTCAGATTTCGTTTCAACCTGTTTCAACCATAAGCCTTTCACTGTATTATTAATTGAGAGTATTAATAACCCTTCCTAATAGTTTGTTATGATTTTTACATAGGTACCTTAGAAATATTTAAAGCCATGTAAATACTTGGATTTAGATTCTATATCATATTATTGAGTTTCTCAGTCTATACTTTTAACTTTTCAATGTCATTTTAGCAAAAGAAATCATAAATTCAAATTGTTAAAATTATTTTTAAAAGTAATGATTTGCGGTTATTCTCGTATACAATGATAATCTGTTAAATTACAATATAACATTTAGGTTACAACCTCTGGTACTTGCTTTGCTCACTTAAATACTAAGTTGTTGTAAAAAGATCGTAGCAAGGAGCATTTGACTAGTCAAAAAAAAATGTTAATGTCATCTGTCACTGTCTACACTAAACATCAACATTGTCATGATGTTATCTGATAACAATGTAAACGTAAAATTTGTCAGGATTTTTTTCATATTCAATTAAATTTATTGATATAAAGTTGGGTGTAGGACTAAACAGTTATTTAAAAATAGTGACAGACAAGCTAAAATTGTGACTAGTAAATTTCAGAGAGACAATCGGAAGATTGTCACCTACTAATGATTATATCTATCAGTATTATTTAGCATGGTTGAATGTACTCGTTGTGGTAAAGTTTTTAAATACGAAAGCGAACGTAAAAGGCATGAGCTTAGTCACTTACCAGGATTTGAATGCAATAAATGTGGCAAAAAATTCACATATATGTTAGTGCATTTCATATCTCTAAATAAGGTTTAATACATAAAATATTTTTTTAATGTCATTCTTGTTTTTTTAGCTCTGCTTTAAAGCGTCACCAGAAACAACATGAAAGGACGGGAACAGTTAAATGTGATGAATGTAACCACAGTTTTAAAGATGCAATCCTTCTCCAACGCCATATGAAATATGCTCATGAAGGTAAGTGAACTTCAGCCCATGCAAACCATTTAAACATTGCTTAGAAATGAAAACAATGCAGTACAGTTTTTCATTTATTATGTAACTAAGCCACACATTTTTTTGTTTCTAAATGTTGGATATGTTACAAATTTTTTATAGATGGTCAATACATTTATCTAAAGTTTTTTCAAGTTATATAGGTATAAGAACGACTACAGACGGAGTAGCCAGCCATAAAAAATAATAATAGCAATTCTAAAGATGTTTTAATGATAAAAATAAACATATTTGTGTGTTTCACAGGTACACACATTTGTAATGAATGTGAGGCACAGTTCAGTAGCCACCAGGCTCTCCGTATTCACACTCTAACACACAAGCCAAAAGCGGAGCGGAGATATTCATGTAAATATGCAACTTGTAACAAAACATTCAATTTCTCACATCACCTCAAATACCATGAGATGACACATACAAACAGTCGACAGCACTTTTGTAATGTTTGTGGCAAAGGTGAGGGTTTTTTTTATCTATTTTTACATTCTACAAATATTTTATTTTGATAGAGTGCCACAATTTTATCCTTAATCAAGGTATAGGCAGACATTGGCATAAATAAAAGAAAAATAAATAGAAACTATGAATCAATTCAAAATTGTTTGCATAGTAACATCTTTAGTACTTTAGGATTATCAGGAGGCAAACAGTCCACCAGGAATGTGCCAAATCCATTTGTTTCTGTGTCCGTACATATGAATAAAGTGTAGTCTTACCTATGGTTGTTAGTTTTTTTTTAATTTCAATCATTTGAATGTCTCTCAGGGTTCATCCAATCCCACAATTTAAAGGTACACATGAAAACACATGAAGGTAGTAAATGTTTCTCATGTGAAATGTCTAATTGTGGAAAGAAGTTTAATTCTAAATCCGCTCTGAAGAGACACTACTCTCGACATAGTAAGTAAACTTGCATGTGGTAAATCTAATTTTATTGATTACATGCCTAATGTCATGTTTTTTTTTCATAGAAACAGAACCTAATGTTCTGGAGACATCTGAGATTCGGGGCAATACTGCCTCATCTGAAGGTTTGTACGGATTTTTTTGTAATTTAAGACTTCACGTAATTGAAAAAAGTCAACTTATTTCATGTCTAGAAATGATTCACAAAATAAGCCTACAAAAGCGTTTGTTTTTAGACCTAAAAAAAATAATAATCAAAACTGTCTGTTACTGTTTACTTATTTTTTTTTATTATTATAGATGATCCATGTTCTCCTAGTGGCCAGTTCGTTTTACCGTCATTTCCCGACGACCATGAACTTGGTGAAGTAAGAAATATAAATATGGACTCATCTGTCAGTCAATTGCCAAAAACAATAGACAAAGAGCAAATTGGTATTGAAGATGATTTGAACAGAGACACAAATGATGCCATAGAATGTGTTAATACTTGCAGATCTGTCTTAGGTAAATGTCTAGTAACCGGAGATACAAGTGATGGAAACTGTTTATGTGATCAAATGGTTAATATAAATACTAATAATACCAAAGATCCGGTAGAAAAAAATAAAACGGCAGTTGACGTCATTGAAAAACCTAACGCAATAAATATGTCATGTGACGGATGTGCATGTTCTATTGTTAAGTCGAATACAGATAAAATAGAAGAGGATAATAAAAACGTAATTAATTGTTCGCCAGAATTCGAATATGGTGTTAATGGCATTATCAAAGTAATAAATACGATTGATTCAGACTTAGAAGAAATTGTTAAGGTTAACACAAAACCAAAGTCAAAGTCTAAGTGTGAGGTTGAAACTATTCCGTATAACAGTTGCAAGGCGGTGTTAGGTACTTGCATAGTTAGTGGAAATGGAACTATCAGTGAGGATTGTCTTTGTGCCAAAATGCTGTTGGATGACCAAGAGATGATCAGTCAAGAAATAGATGAAATAACACCTCAACCAAGTGATTCAACAATGTGTCTGTGATTTGTATTTATAATTGTTATACAAGTGCCTTATTACTTTCTAAAGCAATTTACCGATAGCTTGTAAGTTTTTTTTTGTCATAGTTAGAATTTATTCATCTATCAACAAGTGCCATAAGAAATACAATTTTATTTGTAATTTATGTCAACATTGTTTACAATAAAAATACATTCTGATACATTTTTTTTATTTGGAAATGTTCCTGCTTTATTTTTTTTATGGCAATAGTTAATGATACAAGTGGAGTGCTCTTTAAGTTTCAATAAAACTGAGTAATTTTGTTTAATAGGCTATCAACATTGAAGCGCCAATAGCCTAATGGTTAAGGGTACAGACTACCAATCTATCGGTCGTAGCTTTGCATCTCATCATTGGACTATTGTTACGAACCATATCCTAACAAGATTTTCAAGTTTACAAAGAATGGTTACAAGAAATATTAGTAAATTAACAAATATCTACTAACATTGTATTATAAAAAAAACATTAGAAATCATGAACTTACTTAAAATAAATAATTTTTCGTCGAAAAATGTTTGGTTATGTTTTCATCCGTTGCATTTAAGGTAAAGCGACTACATGCTTGGGTCGCTCGTAGTTTAAAAATAAAAACCAAAGGTTAATTATTAACTTTAAATTTATTTACAACATAATTCTTTACAGTTTCAACCATATTATACAAAATATATCTTAGTTAACAAGATCTACTATAATTATTATTATACAATCAGACATCACTTCTGCTAAATATCACCAAGTTTTTGATATTTATGTACGAATGGAAATTAATATAATATTATAATTTATGTCCATGTTATCACATTAAGGCATGGCGGTATCCTCTCAAGACGTTAATATCATTTTTAATTCTCGAATATTTACTTTCATTCAATGTCCCAAATTTATCTTTTTATTAAAATTAATATAATATACATTTATCTATGGTAACAATCTATACTAGAATGCAATAAAGATGTGTGTGAGAGTGAGTGCAAGGGGAATGTTCCATGATTTTCGGTCATGTGTATGAGCACATTCAAATAATAAATAATCTAAATTGATCGCAATCTCCGCGATCCTTATAATTTGACTAGTCTAATGCAAAATATATTTTATTGTCTTTATAGTAAACAGGATCCACAATGTAATTCGGAAAAGTAGCAATGCCCAATTTATTTTCATTCATGAATTATTCATTCGACACTACATTGGTACTCTAACAATGTTGGTTAATATGTTGTTCGTCAGAATCACAGGAAATGAAGTCATGTACAAACTTATTGCATATTACTAAAAACAAACGTACACTACGCCTCGTTATAAATAAGAGAATTGGTATTGTCCGCATCTACTGTCCTTCTGTCACTCTTTTTGGGCGAATCACTGATTTGATTAAGTTCAGCAATATTTTCTCCATCGTAATTCTTCTTCAAATTTTCTTGGCCATCGATAACTTCTGGCTCGATTGGTACAACACTAAGTATATCATTATCATCGTTTATTTTTAATTTATTGTCTGTAGCAGTAGTAGTTTCAGGCAATGTAATCGATATCATTGTGGTGTCATAGTTTCCTACGAGTTCAGATTTTACGTTTTCCTTTTCAAAAGGATCTTTGGTAGTGTCCAAGTCATCAGTGTCTAATAAAAACGTCGTTAAAGGTATTGCATCATTTCGAACTGACAAATCCTTGACATCATCGACCAGTGAGTCAATGGAAGTGGTCGTTTCATTGTCTTTAATGTTTTCATCTGATGTCTTTGTTTTTTCATCGTGATGCATAAGCATTTCTTTTAATATCGCCTCGTTATCTTCAGCTTTCAATGACGTGTTTTCACTCAATGTGGATGTTGTCCCATTACTATCCGTTTGATTATTTACGGCAATAGTGTCATCTGAAACACGATGCTGCTGATCTTCTACATTTTCATTTTGGGTCTCATTTGCATTCGATGGTTCCAAGTCATGACCTTCTTGAAGTTTCTTTACTAGAACCTTGTTGTTTTCTATTTCAGGTAAAAATGGGTTCATCTCTGTTTCGTGGTCTACGAATTCTGTTGGTTGGTGATTTACGGATTTTTCTGTCGTGTGATTGTCGGGATGACTAGATATTTCGTAAATGTTAACGTTTAAATTGTTTGCTTGAGAAACGTTACTCGATTGCATACTAGATTCTGAGATGTTTATCATATTTTCATTGTTACTTTTATCAACGTTGTCTGGAGTTGTCGTTGGTAATGTAGTTGTAATGTCCGGTACCGCATCTGTTACCATCGAAGTGGCCAGATTTCTAATAAAGTTCATATCGTCTTCTACATTTTCCCAAACTTGAGGGACTGCTTGTGTTGTACTTACTGTAGATTTCAAGTTTTCATTTGAGTCATTCATCATTTTGTATATATAATCGCTTACAGTGGTGGTTTCGAAAGCATTACTCATTTCTACTGTCGGTATCGGAGTTAATTCTTCCATTTGATTTTCTTTAGAACCTATTTGAACTACGCTCATGACCGTAGTTTCTTCAACCATTGAACCAGGTGCGTTTTTCACTCTCTTAATCACCAAATCATCATTATCGTAATCGTGTAGCATGCCATATTGAGGCATATCATGTTCTATGTTTTTAGTGGTATTAGAGCCCATATTAAGATAATCGGGTTCGAAGTCGTCTTTATTTGAACCGCGACTCATTATCTCATCTAATTTCGTAGCAGACGTTTCAGTTGTTAATTTGTTTTTATTTTCATCAATGATGTCTTGATAATTTATTTCAGTGACGGTTTCGGACAACCAATCCGCACTAGTTGTAGATTCTGTTGTTTCTTTGAACATATCGTTAACTTCAGTTCCGATCGCTATATTATCTTTATCATTTACAAATGACTTAGATGACCGATTGTATAGTTTGTTAATAGCATCAAAAGTAATGTCGCCTTCAGCAAAATCTTTTTCAGTTGTCACGTTATAAATGATATTGTTATCAAACTGTGTATTGTTTGTACTTTTTAGAATTGTCATAAAGTTTGGATCTAACATATTTGCGTTTTTAGTTTGTTTTGCAATGGAATATTCAGTGCTTGTTTCGAAAGCCGAGGTCGTCGCTTCCGGACGTTCATTTATCGTGGAACTTCCCGACGTAATACCGAATAGGGATATTTGACTTTGTGTTGTTTCTCCGCCTATATTACTTTCTGTGGTCTCATTATTAAAGAAATGACGGCTTTCTTCTATGCCCGTCAATACTGAGGCTGTCGTGTCCAATAAACTATTAACTGTTGTATCCTCACCAGGTTTCTTTCCTAGGAATTGTGTAATTGATACAGCATTAGTAGTATGATCTCCTTCGTTTATCATTTCTTTTATGATACCGCTTCTAGTGTACGATTCTAGGTCTTTATCCGTGTCTTGTAAAGTTGTCGGGCCCCGACTTGTTCCATATCCGGATTCATATGACTTTGAAGATCTTTCGTACATTACTTGCTCTGTACTGGTTTTCTCATCTTTAGAAGATTTTTCGCTGGAGTCTTCTAGCCATTCATTTTCTGTAGTCGTTTCATGGAAGTATTTTTGAGATGTAATTTCAGGTTGAATAGTATCTATTTCAGGAGGTAATGTTGTAGTTCTGTGAAATTTGTTATCATGTATGTGACTGTGATGAGTAAAAGAAGATGCTTCAGTGGTAGATAGATTGTCAGTATAGCTCATATCTTTGTTGTTTTTCATTTTATTAGATTCACTAAAACGAATATTGTCTTCACCAAATGGCGTTTTAGTCTCTGTAGTCTGATATAAGAATGTTTCAGTAGTAGGCTCTGATGTGGGCTGTGGGTCAGATGATCTAACAAATTCAGGCATTAGCGTTGTTCTTGGTTGCATGTCTTTATTTGGTGTTGTATTATCAAAGGCGTCAGATGCTACTGTAGTCTTCTGCTCAGGTTGAGGTTCAGATGTAAGTTCTGGTTCTGCAACAGGCTCGTTATTTTTCGACAAATTGTCCATAATTGTGTTTTCAGTGGTCGGTTGTTGAGTGGTTTCTAAGAAAGAAATATATTGCGTACCTATAGTATTATGTTCGTGTTGATTTTTTTCAGTAACATGTTTCTCATTTTCATTTAGAGAGCTACCAAATATATGTGAGAAGTTTACATCTGAATCATTTTCTGTTGTAGTTTCTGAAAGAGGAGGCGCAGTTTGTTTGCTATAAATCGTCTCTGTATTGGGTTTCGCATCTTCAGGGTTCGAGTTAGGAGTAACCGTGCTTAAGTCCGATGTAAAGTTGGTATTCATTTGTTCCTGATTGTCAAAGAGTAGCATACATTTTTTGGGCTGTTTCATATCAATTATTTGTCCAGGAGGACAAGTGCACGTAAAGTCTAAAGTTCTCTTGTCGAACTGACATCCATAATCACAACCGTTTTTATTTATTTGACATATGTCTAAAATCCGTCTCGTAGTCATGTCGTCCTCAGCTATGTGATAGATACTAATCATTCTGTTGTTCTGTGTCAAATACAAGTCCAAACTCTCTTTCAAAGTATTTGGTGTCAGAAGGTTGTCTGAAGTTTGAGTATTATACTTAGGATTCCAATGGATTCGGTAAGTAACAATTATTGAGCCCCGTCTGGAAATAAAATAAGAAAAATGTAATTAATTTGTAACAAATTACTGTTTATAGTTGATTGAGAATAACTTAAAATAGCGTTTACCTTATTTTAACGATCTCAACAGCGATATCATTCTCGTTGTAGTCTAGTTTATTTATTTTTGAATTCTTGTTGAATAATACTTGTTTAAGTGCATGACCAAATGCGGATACGAAATCTCTGTAACCGTCGCTTTCAGGATCTTCAAGGGCAGCGGTAAAATCATCGTTATCGATTTTTAATTCACCCTCTAGAGTTCGAGGTACTGTAACAAAAAAGTTTTAGTTTTATATAGATAGAATGAAAGTTTGTGCAAAAATGGATGATTCCCTGGTCAACGTAAAGTAATTTGGTACTTAATAAGTATTTCAACTCACCATAGATGGATTTGTCGCCTATTTCTTCAGATGCCGAGGAAGGATCGATGGTGTCATCGTTTTGCATTTGTGGCCCCTGATCTATAGAGGGAGCCGTCGTTCGATACTGAGTGCGTAGAATTTCTTGGTTCTCACGGCTCATATCTTCTTGACTGTTATCTTGGTCTTGGTTGTTACCATGTTCAGTGGTCTGGTCGTTTTCACCGTACTGTTCGCTCTCACTGTTCTGTTCATTGTTGCCATGGTCATGTCCGTGGACATGAGAATGATTCTCATCTTGTCCTTGGTCAATTTCGTGGTCTTTGTCGTGTTCGTGACTCTGGTCGTTGCTCATTATATTGGAGATGCCGCCGAGCGCGCGTGCAGAACTGACGGACGCATTATATGGTTCGAGAGGAGTGGGAGAGTTAGTGAAGAGTATACCAGCTGAAAAGTAAATATTTACATAGTTTTAACAACCTTTGCTTAGCAATTAGAAGCAGAAACAGATGCATTGCTTCGTATGAAACAGTTATCACAGACCTATAGTTTTTTTATTGTGAACTGTGTAATAAAAAATAAAACACTCACTTGCTGCCAGCACTATTAGGGCGACGATAGTTGCGACAACCAGACCCAGCAGCGTCCAGCACAGCGGACGTTTGCAGCTACCTTTCTCTCCTCTCTTGTCTGCTGTCACGTACAGCTTTTCACCTCTGAAATAGAAAAGCACATATTATGTTCAATCTGCAATATTTCAATGACATAAATATTAATAACTCAAATAAAACAATTTTCCTTGGCGGAATAGAAATAATGTTTGAACATTTGTGTCATTTCTAAAGATGTAACATGTGTTGACAATTATTGCTGCATAACTATCTACGGTACAAGTATCGCATACATTAGAGGAAATTCTAGAGTGACTTCATAGGCATGTCTTTTTTTTCTTCTTAATAACCTAAAGTTACCACTGCTGACATTATCTAACATTGATTCGTGTAAGTGACTTTTTTAAGCAATGCCACTGTTTTGCTAGAATTGTAATACGTACGTTTCTACATCAGGTTTTGGAGCGTTCATGAGAAGAATTTGATTTTCTGCGGCAACAAGATTCATTGTTGGTCGCGTCCCGAACATTTTTTAATTGTATTGGACACTTTTTAAAATGAATATTCAAGTAAATTACTTAAATTGTTTAAACCATGTAAAGCTTTATTAAACTAGCATCACGTGTGATCGATTCAATATAAAATGTAATTCTAAAAATAATATGCAATCAGATCTATAATTTCTTTCCACGTTGTAGAAAATTTACAAAGTTACAAATTGCGTATCAGTTAACCGTATATTACAATTTACGTCTTTATAACAAAGGTATAAAGTCGATATTGCGATTACCGAAATGTTTTAACGTCATTTCGTATTTGTTGTTTGGCCACTGTCCTGTATGTGTCGAATAACATGCACCTAAGCAAATATTACCTCGCAGTTTTCGAATTACTTGAAGGTCGATGTAGATGTGCACCATGTTTACAGTATAATAATAAATAACTTCGAAATTAGGTTAAAGATTTTTAGTAATCTGTCATACCAACGCGTCCGTTCACGGTGTTTCACCTAAAAGCTATACACGCTTGAACCTTTAGTACGTATTGAGTTAACGACGGGCCACAAAAGCCACTTGGATGCAGCTTTTAAATATGTTTCTGTGAAAAAAGTTGACCAGTGGCCAGAGCAGGTTGACCACTAATTAATTATGCCAGTTTTTGTGTTATTAATTATGGCAATTTTTTTAAGTGGAACACCGCGAACGTTTGCAATAGTACATTGGCGTCGTATATCATATAGCTAAACCGACAATTATCTTAGACTGGCCGGAAAAGTGTTGGTTTGTTCTACGAAAATATAAAAAAAAAATCATTTGTCCTTACTGATCTTCAAATGTACTTTACACTTTGTCTAATTTAAATACTGTTTTCATAATATGCATGAAGAATATTTGAATGTTCTTAAAATATTTCTTGCATTACAAATTTCTCGTATTGTCATGATAAAACTTTGTTTTGAATGTATAAAGAATGGAATTAGTAACGTGATGTAACTAATTTGGGATAAGAATTGAATATAACAGGCCACGTTATTTCATTTACACCTTTTTTTAGTATAAAATCGAACTATTTTGTATACTATATTCAAAATTCTTATCATTTGTTTTATAAACAAAAACTTCGTCCACTTTTTAAAGCAAATCGCGTGAACTGATGAAAGTAAAATTTATCATTAAAGTTGATGACTGCATAAGAACATTTTTAGTCTTAAATAAAAATAACAAGATTGAACTTCGATTATGACTTATGGTCAAATTTCGCTCAGTATTTTCTATTATGAGCAAGTACATCAAATTTACTCTCAACAAAGTCATACGGAGAAATATTTTAGTACATAGTAATAGTCCCGTAAGTAAGAGTAAGATGGTTATTGTTATAAGAGCTGTAACAAGTCAAAGTGCGGTGTGGGTCATTGTCCTGCGCTGTGTGCATGCCCGCGTCCCCCGCGCCCGCCGCACCGCCCGCGCTCACCACTTTGTTATGGTCTTTTGCTTCCAGGACTTGCGACGTGACGTATTTCCACACAACGCCGGTGGTATATTACTGCTACAGGGATAACTGAATGAAAAGAATAAAAATTTAGCTCACTAAAATGTTTAGTTATAATGTTTTTTATGAAGACAGAGAATGTGGACGTCGTATTGTTATTAATCGTACTGTATTTTATACAAAATTTAAGTCTTAAACAATTAACAAGATTAATCATTATTTAAATTGTTGCAGTCTATTAAAAAATTCCGTTTTTAATGAAGGCCAAAGTAATCGATTGTATGTTCACACGAAATTACTTATTGGTGTAATCAGGATATTTTCAAATCCTGGTTCTTACATGTTCTGATAAATGAGTTCCCTTTATCATTAGCGTGTTAAACGAAAGTGATTAATCAATTCGGTATGGCATCCTTCCTACAGCTTTAATTACTTTGTCTTATTATGCGTTCAACGGATAGAAACTTATCCTGCACGAAATTTTCTTAGACAATGTTTGGGATGCTCACTTGATAGCGTTAACACGGTCCGCCGGCAACAATGCGGAGGTGCAATACACTGAACGATTTTAAAGTACTAAAACATATACTGTCACCTTGAGTTCTACTACTATTCGAATAAACTCAATAATTTGAAAGCGGAACATGTATACATTGTTTACGTACAAAGCAATCGACTAAAATTTAAAATAATTCGAACTTTGAATTATTCTTTTTTTATTATTCTACAAAAAGGCGAAGGTAAAAGAGTTTATATCGTGTTCCCCATAATATTCGTAACAAACAAAGTATGATATTTGACAATCTAATCGCGAATCCAAAAACGCAGTTGTTTTGATGAAGAGTAGACACATTTAATGATTTAAAGTTGGTTTATCAAAAGTATTTCCCAACTGGTCATTTATTTGCTTTCCCAGTGTAGCTTGATAGAACAGTACTTGTTTTAATGTATTGTTCACGACAATAATGTATACATGGGAGAGCATTCAAACATTGGTTTGAATTGTGCAACTATAGTTGTGGCATAAAGAGACAGCCCAAAATATCACGCATCATTTCAACTGGTTTGTATCAAAATAACTTTGTAAACAAATCGGTTGTTTTTGCGTTTAATGTTATACTAGTAATTTTGTCTTGGCGTCTTATCTGTGAAATTCAATATGATAGATTATAGACAATAATGTTCGAATATTATTCATAACATAGTTTATTTAAGCTTGACTTGAACGTTTGTATGTCCCGGGATGTCTTATATAAATGTGAAAATTTCGTTATAATTATGTTTTGACGTTGTATTATTATTGTGAGTTTAAAATCTTAATTATTATATAAAGGATGTTGTTATAAAAAAATTACAGTGGCCTTTAGTCAATTTTACGGTCGCGTCTTCCTGTTATTGTCAAAAATTATATACGGTGATAGTACCGGAGATAATACACTTCACGCATTACACAAAAATATGCTAATATTTTTCAGTATTTTACTGTTCACCGATCATCACTATGTCTGTCTTACACAATTAATAGTTGTGTAAAGTTGTGTATATAGTATATCATGAAGTATGGAAGCGTTGGATTTAAGTTTAACACGTTCGCTGCGGCATCGATTTTTGAGCACTTTTGTGTCTGTGGTACAAGGTTTTATCGACCCGTTCCGTGACTAGACGTTAATGCGCCACGCGGCCCATTAGACCCCACCTACTTTAACAAAGTTATGCCCCGCACAGGGAAGTTGCATTAGGGATGATTAACACCTCGTTTCGCAGCGAACGTGTTAAAAAGCTATTTAAGATTGGTAATTTAAACGAAGCTTTACGAGCTTTGGACAATAGTTTATTTAAACTTACACGACTATAAAAAGTCAAATTGTGATATAACATTTTAAGCTTTAAGAGGATTTAATTTATTCATCAAATGTCTATAACAAAGTTTATCTAGTAATCTGTAGATCACAAAAGGTTAATTTACTTTTGATTTTATTGCAAAGTCTTATTTGATTATTGTTTCTTGTTTTGAAGAATGATGAAATTGTAAAGATGATTCAAAGGAAAAACATTAAGATGAATAAATAATAAGGTTATTAGAATCTACAATAAACATCTTACAATTATTTATTGCATAAGAATTTTTAATAACAAAGATGCTTTTATTGTATATAGGTATATATAAATAAAGCAATGATAATTAGTATGACAGAGGTGTTAGTGACTGCGTGTGGGGCTTGTACGGTACTCTGTTCGTGTTACACATGCGTTGAATGTATTATTAGATAAAAAAAAAGTTTAATTGTATCGTAAAAATGAATAATTAAAACTATTTTCGATCTTCTATGTACATCTAAATTGATACGTAGACGTTAGTGATCTATGAGGAATTTTTAGAAATAATGGTTACGACTTAGGGGCCTTCAAGAAAGTATGCACTTTGCTTGAAGGCAACGCAACTGCTGTTCTTCTGGTATTGTGGACATCAATGGGCGTCGTATTACTTAAAAATTGGTCGATCTGCTGCTCGTTTGTCCTCTTCTCGTATAAAAAGAACGAAAAACTGTTTTGAACCATAACATTTTAATTGCGAGGGATTATAATTTCAGAACAATACGTGTTGTAGTTTTTTCTGTTATTCGATTGTCATTTGTTATTATATCGGGCGCCCGACGAGGTGCGTTACTACGAGCAATGAGCAATGCATTAGGAACGCACGAGCGTCTTTGTTCTACGCCTGCATTGTATGGTGGCCCAACAATCCGATAGCTTAGCGGTTAGTAGACTAGTACTACCAAGAATGTAATATTGGGACGCCATCGTCCCTTATATTACATTCTTGGTAGTCTCAGTTCAGCAGTAGACGATCTTAGACTGATAATGATAATTGAAAAAAAAAATTATATATGTTTTCGAGTTTATTTGATAGATATTTATGTTTCAAAAAATGAAAATCACTTGTGAGTAAGAATAACCAATTACAAGCTCAAAAATGCAGTTCTTTTAGTTATTTTTTTTTCTATAAGGCGAAGAAAAGTTTTGAACGCTGTCAAGGAACGTTCGTTGACAGTCATTCGTGTATTGTGGTCTAATGTATTGTTTAGAATCTCTTTCAGATAGACGTTGCGAGCACTTGGCATTGTCTTGTAAAATATGCAAGCGGCTTTCTAGAAAGAAAATTTTAATTGTTTAGTACATTATGTTTAGTATGTGCTAAGGCTGGCTAATTTTAAAATAACTCTCGAAGCTTTCTGTTCGAGTTTAACAAATACGTAACTGTCACCTGAATAACAATAACGACAATTACAATTTTGAGAGTAAATTTTGTAGAAATATGGAGCAAAATTATTTATTGTTTACAACACCGAAAGCGATTTTTTAATACTATTCTTTTTATAAATACATGTTTGTATGTACTTATAATATTTTAATATAGCGCAAAATTATAAATACTATTTAGACATGTTTAAAAAGAAGTAAATTTATCGTCAGCCAGTACGAGTGGATTAGACGTCAACTGACATTAATGCATATTTTTTTTTATTTATAATCAAACGTGCCAAGTTGTCTATGGCTAGTGCAACGACCGTGACTTACGGTGCGTTGCATAATGACCGATGATGTCGTGAGGTCCGCACTTCCTTTGTACTTCCGGCTACTCGCACTTGCGTGGCACTGTCGGCACGCTTTGAACTTATATAAGCTCTATGATTTACGTATTCTATTAAAAAAAACACATGGTAACTTTATAAGGCGATATCTCTATTTTCTTAGTCACATATTTTTCTTATAAATCATTTCAAAACACAGGGTATCCTAGTTTGGACACCAGTCCCCTGTCAAAGAGGAAAAATAAACTTTGTTTGTTAAAAAAAAATATTGTAAATTAAATATATAGTTCTATAACAATAAATTGTATAAATTATTTCAAAGTTACGACACACTTTCGACCAGGTATATTGACTAATCTTCAATCTTAATAATAATAATAGACTAAGGGGATTGTAATCTTCATTTCTATTATTTAAATTATAATTAAATCGAATCATATATCAGAGTAATATTGCGTGTTAAGTACTTTAAAACAAGTGAGCTTTCATCAGGAACAGACAAAGTCTGGTTCTTGGAATTTACATAAGACGTTTGTGTTATTGAATGCAGCTGACAGCTGTGTTGACTGAGGTGTGGTCGAACTACATCAAAATGTATAAAATATTGAAGCAGACTGGGTAGTATAGTGCGATAAGCTTACCTAGGCCAATAGAGGGCTCTGTTAGTCAACTTAGAAAATATGTAAAACCTACTTAACCATAAAATTATATAAAAGAAAAAAACGTAATAAGACAGTTACGCTTGATAGAGATCTTGTGACACTTTTTTGACGTTTACAGGGGGCGCTAGTAGGCTTTTATAATCTGTGATCACAATTTAGTTTGTCTGTCTCTCTGTTACATTTTTATCCCCAAATGTGACTCGTTCTGAACTTTGATTTCTCATGCAACATGTAAAGTTTTAATCCGATATTAACTGTACAGCAATCATTGGTCTTTGTTAATATTATGTTGCGGTTAAAATATTTATCAGTTATAATAGATTTTTATGAGATCGGTAATCTATTCGTCCATGGTTAAATTGCGTCTACCGTTAGAGTTGGCAAAAAAATGTTACTCTCATAAATAGAACAGCCGTTACATGCTACCATTTAAGGCCGGGGACTATTGCGACAGCTATTAGGCGCAGGCTGCATTCCTTTCAAATCGCCTTTTACTTAACACACGACATAATTAGTTGGTACAGTTTTAAATATGCAGAGATAGAGGCCGGTCCTTAGCCGACCGCGTGACGTCATCACACGGTAAAACCCGTACCGGACCACCTTCGGCGTAAGTTGTTTAATAGGATAATGGATGAATTTTAATATAGTTTGTTTGGATTAATGTCAGCTCTTTAATTTATCCTCGTGGAGTATCACCCTCTGGTGGATGAAATGGAAATCTGTTTATTAATTTTAATAATATGAGATAGGCGTACTCTTTTAATATTTACACATTTGAATTTAAATTAAACTTTGTCACAAAGAGAAAAGCTCCTAAGTTATTTTTCTACATTCTGGCAACATTGCGGAATATGATTTAATGCACATCGTAGTGGTATTTAAAACACGATTAGCTTGTTTGGTATTACTTCATACATTGTGTATTTCAGATAAATAAATAAAAATTTAATTAAAGTGAGAGTTATTTAGTGGAAACTTTCTTTACATATTGTTACAATCAATTTAATAGTATAGGCAATACTAAACTGTACGGCAATAAATTTCGTTCGTTTAGAATTTAAATTCATGTCAGCTGACGGTTGTTTCGGCTGTCATTTGCGCCTTGTAGGCATCCCAAGGTCAGCTTGTTTGAAATACTACCAACGGTCTTAAAGCTTACCGAATATTGTATGCATTGTACATTTCAATTGCTATATAAAATATATTGTACGAGATTTTAACATTGAATACAATGTGTTGTGATCACAAATTAATTCAAAATGCGCCTACAAATGTTACGATGCCTTACAGTTAGTATGTGGATACGATTTTAGTTTATTTCTTTCAATTTGTACAGCTCTTTATAACAAGTACTAAGGGTAGCATTTTCTAGGATGTAACTTGAAAACTTATATGAGTTCAAAGATCTTTATCAGTCACATCCTTGAACTCGCCAAGTCACTACTCAGTGCTCATTAATGTATTTTAAACTCCGCTCACCAGCAACATGTGTTTAGTAATGGTAAATAATTACTCATTTTCGCATCCGTGTGTCGAAAAAAATATCGTTTGTTTTTTCGTACATCCATAGTCGCCAACTTTGCGAGTGTCATTCAAAACCAGTTATCAGTTTTGGATTTTTATTTACGGTGGACCGACTGTTTATATTATGTGTTTTCAAATCGGATAAATTTTCCATCGTAATCGATATGTCCGAAAACATATATGTTTGCTTAAAAAATTATTACTCTAAGATAAATCTCGACATTTTCTAGTATGTAACTTTTGGGACTCCACGTGGTAAACAAAAAAATGTAAACGATAAGTGTGCATTTAATAGCGGAATCGACACTGTAGCGAATCCTTATATATGATAGTTTTACAATCTCCTGGTGATCCAGAGACGATGATGGTGATGAGAAGATGATGATGGTCACCATGCCGGATTAAATGAGTAGGAATTTCAACTAACCGTGTCTTTCCCTTAAAAGATTTCCACTAATACTAAAAAAGTTTAGAGATTGTTTACACTCTTTTAAGTTGATGGTAGAGGATTGTTGATATTACAAGATGATCTCAATTACATTATCAACCGAGATAAGAATAATTACAGTGACAAGGTATTCTTAAACAGAAGACTAGCATACTACTTATAAAACGGCTTAACTCACGTGTAAATCGGTGTTAGTACTTCTAATTAAAGAAAGATTCAGAACATAAATACTGCGGTATTTGTTCACAAAAATGAACATTATTAAAATGA
>JAODUI010000023.1:1879807-1954353 GCA_027563995.1 Papilio gigon
CTATGGGCTCGACACTAGTTGGTACCGACATCGATTTACACGTGAGTTAAGCCGTTTTATAAGTAGTATAGTGAAATGTCTCACGAAACTTTTGATAGTTTAACAGAAGACTAGCAGTATATCATATGTGTATGCTGTTACGCCTGTACTATATAAATTGACAGTTATACGAGAAGTGACTAAAATATAAGTTTCATATATTACGTAATATGATAGTTTATTCGTCACAGTTACACGCAGATATCCAGCTAATCCTGATTTATTATGGTTTAATGCGAAATAATTTCTTTATGGACATATCGTCTCCACGATCTAAGAATTTATCCGAATATTGTTACAAAATCACAATTAGTAACAATTACTCTCTTTAAATTAATGAGTTTACAATTATAGAGGTCAAACAAAATATCACGAAGCTGAGCAAGCTATGCCAAATATATTGCAACACTAACATTTCAATGCATACGCACACAAACACACATGAACACACACATACAATAAACGACTTCGATTTTGTTTTAAAGTATTATACGAGCATTTTCAAAAACAACCACAATTTACATTGATTCTTTGATCTACAAACACTAAAATTATATGTGAGGGGGGGGGGGGACCATGGGCGTTAACTTGTCGTAAATTATATAAATTTTGAGTGAATATGTAAATTAAATTTATAGGATTACAAATATCACGAAATCAAGATTTGAATTTCGATCGATCAGTTTTTTTTTTAATTCTTACTGTGATTTAATTAAAATTATTTAAGCGATGACTTTAAGTAATTGAAAAAAAAAACAAGTATGAAGGCAATTTTATGGAATGTATGCAAAAGATCGTGGTCTGGTAATAAATCTTTTGTCAGATATTTAGGTAGAAGATTTCATTTTTTTAATTCTTCGATATAAAGACCACACGTTTTCGATAATTTTAGTCGAAAATCATTTGGCGTTAACATATTAAATGGATATGCTTCTTGCAATCATATCAATAAATTAAGAATCCTACAAGACAGAAATACTACGATAAAAATGAACGGTTTCTACTTCTGGGTCTTTTGTATACAAAATGTTTGTCTCAGACTTCATATTCATCATACTTGCAACTCTTCTCATCGAATGTCTCTCGAACAACGCTCATCAGTAGTAACTACTTAAAAAACAGAACAAAAGAAACAATTAAAGTCGGTTTCTATCTTTCGCAGTCTTCTATAAGAAATCCAAAACGTTCTCTGACAACACGGCACCTGTGTATTGTGTAGATAATATAAATAAGGGTGTTAAAAACCACAAACCTCATATATTTCCTGTGCTCATTGACCGGCACGAAGTACTCGTCGTACGGGTTGCTCGTGTTCATATCGACCTCGACGTCTTTCCTTTGTTTCGTTGTCCCGTTCTTGGGCGTTAAATTGATAAGTTCCAAATTGACCGCTTCTAGGGTTTTCGTGTCACCATTGACCTCTTTGGTGTGCCCGTTCTGGTTGGTCCCGTTGGAGTCGAAGTCATTGTGGTTGGGGTCGTAGTCGTCGTGCTCGTAGGCTCTGTTGTCGAAGGCGGCGGGCGGCGACGGCGGCGAGGGGGGCCTGTGCTGTGGCCGCGCCGGCTCCCGTGGGGACGCCGATCTACTGTGGCTTCTATCCATTACTTTTGGAGCGGACTGACATCTGTAAAGAAATGAGATATTTCAATATATTACTATACTATACTATTCTATATTTAACTACTCAAATATTTCCTTCTATAATATACGGAAAAAGGTTAAGTAGCTATATTTCATTATAATGTGTAGTCTACAGGAATTGAATTTCAATGAAGCCATACATGAAAAAAGTGGTATTTAAAAATAACCATTAAAATTTTCATCGATGCTACATCAAGATTAAAAATATTTTTTTTATTTTGTTTTGATGTAAAAATGGTTACCAGCTGTGTTTCACTTCAAAGTAAATTGGAATGCCAGCTGCAAATTGTAACAGATAAAACACTCAAGCCGGTAGTGGTCGAGATTTACTAACGTAGCTATTTTACGTGTCTTAAACAATAACGATAATTGGCTTCGTTTCATTGTTACTTTGAAGTCAATAATAACTTCATGACTTCATAAAACTTTCTTTAACCTTATTGCTTTCTTTTCTAATTTTAAAGTAATTACAACAATAATCTTTATTCATAACATTCAGTTGTTTAACAAACGTGACTGCTGTAATACCTTCGACATGCGACCTTTAATAATGTAACGGAGTTATAGGAGATCACTAGCCGACCCGACGTAGATTGTCCAGCAACTATGAAAATTGAATTAAAATATATAACTCAACTTCCTTTTCTTTTCGTAAGAACCTTCTGACGATAATGGTTCTAACAAAAAACTATTTGATGCGATGAATAAGGGAAATTAAAAATCACTTTATATAGATTAAATTCTAATAACGATTTTGAAGTACGAACATTTCATTGGATAATTTCAGGCAAATTTTGTATAATACTAGTGTAATTATGGTGGACGTCCTTCAAACTGTCCACGGCGGAGTCGTATAGTTACATGATGGGCTGGGCAGTGGATTGAAACCGGCGAATGTTTTAGTAACAAGACCAATCGCCTTTATAATTAGTTAAGATTAAGGTGCCTGTTCACTTCACATCTATTTTCAATTCCTTGATCAGTGAAGTGTGACCTCGCCTTTTTATAGCTTCAAGTTGAAATTAGCAAGGCACGACTCTTATCTATTTTTATTTTGTATTTCGTATCTTGTTGACAACAAAAAGTGTTTTAAGAGCGACAAAGAATTTGTAACTAATATTCTTTAGATAAGAATTTAATGTTCAAATGTTGTTTAAATGGGTACCTTATGTAAGCAAATATAGAATAAAGCAAAGTGTAATATACATGGTTACAAGAGTAACTTTGAATTTAATTTAATTTTGATTAAATCAAATTTAATTAATAACGTTAATCAGGACTAGACATCTATCTGTGATGAATAAAAATCACAACTGTTTATTCCATGTTTTTCTATTATCTCTGATTCAATGTTCACACATTTTACGTCGAATAAAATCTTATTAAGTAATACTAGCTTTACTTTAAAAAATGTTTACAAAAACCTGTTCGGCAACTGTTTAGGATCTCCCAAGAACGTGATTGCAATGATTAGATAACATTTGTATTAATATATAAAAAAAGTGTTTGTATGAGTTTCTCGTTTATGACTGTCATTTGTCAGATTTGGCCTGAGATGTTTGCACGTAATATGAAAATAAATTTGTCATATTTCGCTTACATGATGTATTTATGTTCCATATAAAACAAAAAATACATAAGCCCTCATGTGTTTCGGATAATCTCTTACTATTTGACAGAGCTTTTTACGAATAGTTGCTTATGTATGCGGGCATGATACAGGATGTTTTTTTTTTTCAAATTCTACGCTGACAAAGTCATGAGTAGATGTAAGTTATTATAAGGGTACATATTAATATGGACTTCGACGTCACTCGCCGTCCTTAGACGCCGGAGCGGCTGTCGCGCCGAGGCGAGCCACCTCTTACTAATCCTATGTTTATATATTTTATACTACTTTACGTTTTTCATATTACTTTATTAAGTATTTTCTTATCACGTTTAGTTTGATACCGGTATTTGGTACAATTGACAAATACAAGGAAACTATTTCATTCAAGTCTTTTTTTAACATTACTTTTTGTATTTCGTATTTTGTATGTTACATTAATTCATTATTTTTTGTCTCTTGTGTCTGACTAAAAAATTCTCTAAGTAAAAAAAATACTGATAAACTAAATGTAGATTTCCACTGTCGGAACACACTTACAAAATATTATTGTCCCTGTATTTGGAAAGAGATTGAAAGAGAGTACTACATCATTGTCAATCAATGAAAATTGGAATCAATATCAATATTTAATATGTAGAAATGAAAAAGAAATATAAGTTGATTTGAACGGATCTATTCAAGCAATAGACGATGCAAATTTAATTTTACGCCAGTTGTAAATCGATGATAATTTAGTGTCGTCCAGTATTTACCAAATTTGTGCGGCTCACGTCATATCCTAATTGCCTAATAACGCTGCAGACAGTGTATTCAATTATGTGTTTACAAGTTTTTGAATGAATACGTCAATGTTCGCAATGATCGGTGCCTCTACTGTTGCTATGGCAACGGTGAAATTCAAACTGCCAAACTATTAAAACATACTAGGTGTTGCCCCCGAATTTGTACGGGCGAAATTTAAAAAAAATAGTGTATACTCTAATTCTAGTTGTAATATATTATTGTTCCAAATTTCATCCAAATCGATTTAGTACTTCTGTAGTTATCTGCTAAGAAAGTTTGTTTATCATCCATTCATCCTAAATATTCGCATTTATAATATTAGTAACATTGTCTCTGTTTTAAAGAGATATCATAACATGTGATTAGATTGAATGTGGATGGCTATAAAGGTGAAGGAAGGAAAAGAGGATATGAGTAAGAAAGGTGTCAGTTCAGATATGACGGCTGACAGAGATGTATGGAGGTGTATTACATACTGTGTGTCCTCTATAGTGAAAAGGGCAGGTTGATGATGTCGGCAGTGGAGAACCATAGAGCTGGTATTTCTTTGTTTGATAAACGAAACATAAATGATATTGATTGATACTTTTCTTGCAATTTTCTGTTACGAGCAACTTCCTCGCGGCACGTATTGTCGTCAGTAATGTTTACCACTTAGGGACATCCAAGAAATCATTACGTCTACAAATCTATACTATCATATAAATCGCAACTTTTTTTAAGTTTGTTAAGTAAGATCTCGGCAACTGCGGCATTTTTGAGGAAACAAGCTCTTCACTTACGTCATGTTTTTGACATATTGCAACACTGTTAAACCAACCTCATCTTTAGTTATAACTTCTTCTTAGAAAGTAAAATGATGTTTACTAGAACAATTTGTCTTACTATAATAATTAACTCAAATAACATACGCTGATGGATTCAATGGAAATGAGAAATTATATTTAATCGTTACACTGGCTGAACTGGTCTATATTGTTTACGGATTTATTTTGAATAATTTTAATATTTAAATTTATTACAGAAAGGTTTTTAAAACTTCTCATTTCCATTGAATTCGGATAATCACACTAAATATAGGTAATCTTTCGCAACAGCATAAATTATCACGATGTAGAGAGAAATAAGGAGTAAAAATCAAAGCTATACTTAAAATGATAGTAGTATATAGCTTAGACATGGTACAATACTAATAGTAGTACTGTAAAATAAATTTTAGTAACAGTGTGTTATCTCTAATGTTTAAGGTATTTTTTTCACATTCAAAAAGTGTATGGAAAGGTGTTTTAAGTAGTCATTACTGCTCGCTCATATACAGAAGACCTGTAGCCGACATCTACAGATGCAGTACATTCTTTTTTTAATGTGGGTGTGTTTGTAAATATAGCTGAGACAGGTCCCGGAGAAACCTGCACCAGCTCACCTTAGTCTCTGTTGTCGTGGTCTATTCCTAGTGTCGAGTACGAGCGACCTCGTGTAGTAGTAGCGAGCGTGGGACGAGCGGGGCGTCCGCGGCGTCTTGCGATACCGCTCGCACCGCACCAGGTTCCCGCCACCGAGCATCTTGCCCACTCACATTTTACTTTCCAAAAAAATATAAAAGTTCATTGAACTTGGCGCACATAATTATACATTTTTTAAATTGTCTTTGGTCACTGACGTCCGCGCGGCACAACGACGGCCTCCAGTTTCAGATGACGAAGAAAACAATCATGTAAACAATAATATTGATGTTACAACCATTTCGTATATAGGGTGATTTCACGTTTTTATAATTAAATACATACTTTGTATTGATGAATAAAAAGGTATCATTTCTTAGCATATTTCGATACATTGTATAATAAATTTTGAACGACCCGAAAATTCAACTTCATCATTTAAAATCGATTTTCAAACCGAGATAGTTCTTGAAGTCGTCAAGGTAATACCTAAATTAATATTACATGACAAGCAATGTCCAAAGTTTACCTTCACTCGAGAACATCACAATCGTGCTTGTCCAATTACGGCGGACACCTTCGAGATGAAGTGCTAATGGTTAAACATATTTTTCATTTTCTCTAACTCACCGTCATACATTGTCCTCGTGTACAAACGGATGTAGATATCCTGTAGGTTTATTAAACCAAAATTTATCTATCTATAATTATACGTATTCGATTGTCTATAGAGAAAAGGGGAGAGAGACCTTTGTGTAAAGTAACGTCAAGATTGTAAATCATTTAATTTGCAACATAGTTGTCAGTTAATCAATGTTCAAGCACCCTGTAGATGAATATTTTCAACATTAGTGACTTCACGCTAAAAGAATAACATACGTGTAAAGAATAGCGTGCTACTGAGTGCGTACGATTCAAATGATTGGATTTAGCTAATTGACTTATATCAATATACCCGTACCTGGCTGCAGTTACACGTTTCGTTCTACGGCTAACATGCTTCTCTTAATATGATATAGATTTAAATATTTAAAAAATAACTTTGTATCATCATTTAAACTACTTCCCAATTATCTTGAGTATACTGTTACCCTATCATTTGCCCTTTTCCCCCACGGGGGTCGGCACAGTATGTACAACTCCTCTATAAATCTCTTTCAATTGTCCTATTTGAACCCACACCCTCATTACCTATATCTCCTTTCACACAATCCATTAACAACTTTGTGTTAGCCTTAGAAATTATAAAATGTTACTTCTCAAAAATATATTTACGAGTAATAAATACCTTCTAATGGCAGTTTGTTAGAATGAATAGTCTCACGGCAATTGTGTACATCTCCTTATTAACAAATTCAACATGTTATAGTTTATTGATATAATTAACTGATGGAATGCGTGTGATTTGTGTCATACAAGAATTCCATACACATATAGTTATGAAAGATCGTGGTCAACAGGTGCGTTGTACCACAGATGTAAGAAAGTGTAACTTGACTTAGTCACGTTGATACCTTACTTAGATAAAGATATTATTTTTGTAGTAATATTAACGATATTGTATATGAACTTTAATCATATGTAACTAATAACAAATATTCAAAATTAAAATGGTAATACATGTATAGATGCACAGTGATTAGAATGTAAATTAATATCACCGAAAAAAGGTATCTTAATGATCGTTTTAACCGTCTTATAATTACACCAAACACCTGGAGATAGTTAGTGTTAAGTTAAATATTATCGTTTTAAAAGCTTTTTATGTCAAACCTGAATGCATTTATTTAAACTTACTACTTCTTAAAGCATCAGGTCTATGTTAATCTAAATTTAATTATAAAAATAGTTAAAACACACAACTATTTCAAACCGAATGCTGTTAGGGGTCATAGCAGAAGAGCCAAACAATCGACTATTAGTAAATTCATTTGCTAAAACGTCGGCAAATCCACGTTTAAATTTGTACGGACAATTTAATTAATAAGGATTGTGAAAGTTCAAAACAAATTACGTGATGCTGTCTGTACAATGAAGGAATTAAAATTTTCTGTTGTCCTCCTGACCTATATACGGCGCGATGATATCTTGGTACTAGGAATACATGTGTATTAATGTCTATAAATTATAATAAAACCTCTATTCTATCAATCTGTGTGATGACAAACCTTTCTTACTTTTTACAATTAGTTAAGATTTCTTCTTTAAGTAATTGCCTGATATAAATTGACAGGCTCGAAGTTTACATATGTTTGTTGTAACGTGAAATAGAAGGTTAACTGATCTGATCTTAAATGTAGACATGAAACCATCTCTGGTTTATTTAAATAGCTGCATGTTTAGCAATAACCTCAAGGTCATGCACTTTTAAGTTAACGAAGCAATTTGATGAATCACCCGAACTAATTAAACGTGAAGGCTGCGAATATTTTTTTGAAAGTTACAGCTCTGGTTACGTTTTAAAACGATGTTTTAGTATTTCGTATTTTTGTTTAGTGGCTCTGTCAATATTAAGGCTTTTATACATTTAACTTAATTTAATAAAGATGTTTTTCATCTAGGTCATTGTAATTTATATCCATGTTATGTGTATAATTATAATAATACAAATAATTAATCTACGAATTTCCTGACCTGGTACAATACAGCACAAGAAAACAGGACTTTTATTTTTCATTACGATTTCCCTTAGTCTTTTTTTTAACTTCACCTACAGTCTTCACCAAGGGATTATCATAATCATCAAGATCATTTGAATGAGAGGTTATAAATATGCCAAACAAAACATGGGTACTGATGCGACTTTAGAGGTGACATCATCTTTGTATGGAGAACGGTAGAGGCTTTATTCTTTTCAAGTTACACCGGTCAGCGTCGTATCGTTTTTATTGGATTATTTTCTTTGTACGTTTTTTTTTTAAATATGCGTTTAATATATACGTAACTTTCAACTTACAATTGTATAAAAATTACGTAAGACATTATAAAATATCAATTAATTAAGGAAGGCTGATCATTATCGAAAAGGTATTACTCGTCTAGTACGTGAAGTCACGCCATCGCGAATATTGCCAAAGCACTTGCCTGAAGACCACCGAAGGACCCAAACCAGTCGGTGACGTCACTGGGTAAGTCGACGTCAGTTGTTTTTAACTATTTTATATGAATTAAACATTCTTTACTGTTTATTTATAGTAACATAGATTTTAATTCTGATAAGTATAATTTCAAAACACGTGTCAGAGGTAAACGAAACACTTGCAGATGTTTTATATTCATGTAGTACGCAAGTTTCTTAACTGGGGCTGTAGGAAAACGGAGAACCTTGGCGGAAATGTTGACAGAATAGCAATCAAGATAGGAAGGTGACAATGATCGAATTTTCCTCGACATCTTTAGTAACCATTGTGGTGAGGAATAAATGAATGTCAGTGCATTTAAATTACTATTTATAATAGTTTTAAACTCACAATTTTATAAATGAATTCTTTACATTTATATGACCTATTAATATTAATATTTAAATGAATAAAACAAAAGTTCATTCGGATTACGATAAGTCATTATTTATATTAATATCCATGATTATGATAACTAGAATTGTTGATTGTAAATGTTTATAAATATAAAAGTAAAATTAAAAAGAAAACAAAATAAATGATGTAATTGTTGCCTTTAAGAGGAATGTTCTGAAGAGCATTCCAATGAATTAGTTTTACTTCAATTGTGTTTCTAATCAGAAAGACTGACGATCATTTTAGAATTGAAATCTCATACTTAATCCTTGGCACTTAAGAGAAGGCACGAGAGTTTAGGTCGAGAATATTTAAATCTCTAATTACTGTCTGGATGTTAAATAAATAATCACTTTCATTTTTAACTGAACAGTCAAATTATACAGTTAAAATTTACGTTTGTAGTGTACATTTTAATATAAAATACTTTGATTAGTTAAACTTGAGTTAATTAGATTAAACAGGCTATCTTATTTCAACCAATATAAGCAAAAATGGTTCGCATTCAAATATTGGTATGTACTGTTAACTTTGTGTAATAAAATACTAGTATTTTAGTAACTTTTTAAGTATTCATTAAGTTACTCTGAGTGCGATAGTCATATGTTAAAATTGTATTATCATCATTCGCCCATTACAATCCCGCCAACGTGTCTCGAAGGCCGTAGGGCCTGAATTATCATGACTTGAACGTGTGGCCATACAAATGGCGGCGGGCCGAGAGCTATCAGTCATTCAGAGCGGATCGTTCTGTACTCACTCAATATTAGGTAATTCCGATCATGTTCGAATTGCAACACGCAATACAATCTGCATACAATCGGTCTCGGCTCGAAGCGGTCTGTTAGACAGGATCGTGTTCTCTAATTACCGACAGATTTTTTTTATCTACGCCAAAAAAAACACAGCTTCCTTATTATTTGAATATCGAATAAGTATTTACCGCTTCTATTGTATTTAATTATTATTTATTATTCGTAACATTATTAAATTTTAGCTATTGGTTAGCTGTTGGCTCGGTCATATATTCAGGCTAGTAGAATAGAAGGATCGTTTGAAGAAAAAGTTTAACATACATTATTAAACCAAGGAAAAAAATGGCAGGGACATTAATGGGATATTCTAGGATAGGCTACCAATTTTCGAATGAAAAAGCGGGCAAAAACTAGTTAATAATAGTGGAATGGTGCTATATTTTTTCTTAACGGTTGTAAGTTTGTTTGTTACTGTTTGTAAATTCCTATTGATGGAATATTATAAATATAGATGTAGGATATTATAGCGTCCAGTACCGTGTAAACATTAGTTTTAATAATATAAACATGATTGTTACCTATGTATGTATACAGTGAATTTGCAATATTTATCTTATATAAAGATGGAATGGCGTAAATAACATATTTATAACTGTACATAATAATATGATATGAATGTAAAAACATTAAACAAAAGACGTGGTATAATTAACATAAATTCAGATGAATTAATTAAATTGGAACAAAGGGGATTTTTTTTTAAATTTGTGCATAGCTCTAGGTCATGTCGCGTCTATAGATTTGACGAGAATAAAAATTTTATCATTAAGATTAGTTCGCATAACTACACAGTGTTTCACATTAACGCGCGTGGGACTTATAGTTTGATTGTTCAAACGTTGTGAATCGTTACGAAAAATGTAAATTAAACGTGGAGGTTGTGTAAATGTAAAATGTTTAAACATTAACTATAACATCAATATGGCGATCGGAAACAGAGACGCTGCGATCTTAAAAGTACTAGCTAAAATCCAATAAGTCACCCGTGACGTTGCCGCACAAAAAAAAGAATAAAATGTGTACATAAATTACATATAGTTGAATATACATATCAATACATTCAGGAACTCAGATTTAAATATACAAAGTGTATGGAGCAAACAAGAGCTCGGTCCGCGAGGGAGTCTGTAAGTGCATTAAAATATTTTAAACTACATTTAAATTAATTGTTTTCGTGTTTGTAGAGACTTTGGAAGAGTTTTGACGTTTTTTTTTTAACAACAAAACGAGTTCAGTAAACTTTAAGTTGTTTAGGCTTTATACAAAACACTCACTTAAGAGTAACGTTGAATGTTCAAAGTTCGCCTGAGTCATGTCGCATGCGTGAGCGCCGCTAAAGCTTACTAACCTTGACGCTTAAAGCTCGCCTCAAAACTTCCAAGTATTTCCCTTGAGTTAGTCATGAATATGAAATATGCGTTGCAAAATTGTTGCTACGGAATAACTAAGTTCACTTAAACTTTATTGATTATGGGACATTACATTTGGAATTGTGATTTTGGACAAAGGACAGTGTGGAGGACTTGATGCTGTTTTGTTATTATAGGTAACGGAAATATTTTTTTATCATTGCCAAGCCTCAAGCCACTGTTATTCGATTGAACTAATTAAGTTTTAGAGAATTCAATACTGCATTTGTTTCTAAAAATATCAATCAGTGAAGTTTTTTTCACTGATAGGACATAACCCAAAAATTGAAAGCAAGTAATTGGTATGTTTGTTCTAATTGGCATAGATTATGTCAGCATTGAGTTAAGAAATATCACCTCCAGTTTGTCAAGTGTCGTGACGGCTGACGACCTCGTTGCGACTTTGAATCTACTCCCGAGTCGTGCCAACGAAACGTTGCGTGTATTTCACAACTGCAAAGGATAAGGTAATAAAATCGATTTTGGAGCGCTTGCTAAATCGATTGGCGTAGGGACTGAATCGATTACTTCATTCGTTTATGCACTTTAAGATTTACTTGTTGTTATATAAATTTTTTTCTTACAGTTTCAAACGACGCAAGAAACTGCTTTAATGTGCAAAAATAAATATTAAAAAGTTCTTTGCAATTAAACAGAAAAAATTGTGAAGATATTTGATAAAGAATATAATTTAAAATCAATTCGAAATTCAAATAGTTAGAAGACGTTTGAAGCAGCGATTGCATACATGCATTCTATGTTTGATTACATATGTAATGGCCATATTTTTATAAATATATAAACATTGTTGTTACTTATGAATGTAAATAAAGATGTACATTAATTACATTTATCCTCATGTCGTAAACTGTAAACATACACGTGGCATGCTATATACATTACACTCATATATTATATAGGTATATTAATAACTTTGTAATCATTGGGCGCTTCTACAATTACTGACATTAACGTTCATTAAATGATAATTAAAAACATTGCGAATACCAGTTAAGCAAAACAACAATATTATCAATAAAATTACATGAAATAGGATTCAATTATTTTAAATGTTATAATTAATAATGCTATACTATATCACTTTATTATATAGTCTATTTGGAGTTTTCTTTCATACAAATAAAAAGCTCAAATTGAGGTGACGTCAACCATAAAATTTTAATGCAAGAAACAATTGACGATCATAACATAGATAATGTTCCTGTAGTGTATTTAGGTTTTAAAAACATAACATAAATCTAATTTGATTACCGTTGAAAATTCTTACTTCATTCTTACACATTCTTAAGTAGATTTGACTTAAAGTCTTATATACCTGTAGTGGGGCAGAGAGCGTAAATATGTTGTAGAGTTATGCGCAAATAATACGTATTGCTTCTAGAAATGCAAATTTGTTGTTATCCTTTGAGAAGGACATTACGACATGCTATCGGTAATTCTATCTTGAATAAGTACAACGTTCATATATCGATGTCAAACACCAGCTCCAGTAATCATGGCACTACTTTTATTTTTATACCTTGGTAACATTGTGATTTTCATTTTTTTTTAATTTAGTAAAAAGTTCACGGATTACGTAACAAAGAATAATAACAATAAAAGCTTAAGCTTTTTAAGAGCGTTATTGTCTATACATAAAAATAATGTTACCAAGGGTAGAGTGAACAGGTACTAAATAAACTAGCGCGTACCATCTTTCGACGACATCATTTGGCATAGTTTTTATTAAAAAAAAAAACAAATGTGTTCTTTGAAAATATAATGTGTAAAGTACTTAAACCCGATACACATTTAAAGTTACCACTTAAAAGTGAAGGTGTGATACAAGCTTTATGCATATTTAACTCATACTAAAATACTGTAAAATAAGGTTAAATACGACCATTTAGGAACGAAGAGGGTTTCTTAAGATGTCATACATAAATCACAAGATCGCATATGCAATTTTTTTAATAATTCATCTTAACTTGAGAATCGCATGTTATCATGCTACATGTCAAATTGCAGTCAAGTATAGCGGAGGTAACGGTACGTCGTAAATGAGTAAAAATAATGTTTCAAAATGATGATTGATTATTGTAGTTACCTGGCTGTACTCACGTAATGAATCAGTCTGAAGCCTTTTCGGGCGGCGTAACTGTAAAGATGGTCAGTGACCAGCGTCGGCGGTGATGGTCGCCGGTGAGCGTACGTGAGACGCGTGGGACTCGAAACAGATTCTACGTAATCGAGTTTTTAGTAATAATGTGCAACGGTTTGTCATTATTCGTTTGGCAAATAAACAATGCGAAATGGAGAAGATATCTTTATATACACAAAAATACAGATTTCATAATTATAAAATCATATTTATTATTTAATACGAATTAAAATAATTTCTGTCATTATTTTTACGTGTGAAAGTAATTTAGAAAACTTTTTTTCATGATACATTTTTTTTTTGAAATGAATAGTACACTGCGAAAATATTAAAACTAATTCAAGTAAACCGATATCAACGAATAAAAAGAAGAAAAAAGGAAAAAAGAAAAAAAACTCAATTGCCCAATATCCGTAACGGCAAATACAATTACTCCTCACACGTTAGAGAACAAAGTAAATTAGCAGGCGTTCGGAAATTGTAATACACCTTTCAGAACCGCAAGGCCACATAACCGCGTTCCTATCTAATGAAATAAAACCTCCTTGGATCGTGACCATAGTTCGCAGTAAGGCTGAATGCAACCGGTTGCCTTTGCCTTATTTGGACCTCGTATCACGCGGAGAAGTTATTGACAGTCGGCACGCATATAATATTATCTGTCACCTGCACTTCCGTGGTATAAAAGTGGGGCCCAATTTGGAGGGACCTATTCGTCTTCCTATTACGAACATACAAAGGGATGTATGCAGCCACGCGTATTGATCGACAGATTTCATTTCCTTTTATTAACGTCTTAATTATTAATACAACGGGGACAGTAAATTGGATAGTGGATTATATATACTGACACTTAACATTCATTTATTTATTAGAACTTCAATTTTGTATTTATATACAATCTGTTTCAAACAATTTGTATCAATATAGATAGGTTGCATTGACACACGTTATGACACAAATCGTTATAGTTCACTTTTCCATTAACAAAATATAGTATATAAATTATTCATATTATGTGTCAACAAAAGAGCTACGGGATACGGGATATCGATGTGACGCGATCTCATATTTGTTTTTAATATATAATACAATGGTAAAAGATATATTTTGTAATAGCATCAGTTCCAATTATATTTAAATTTATTGCGAAGTAACTCGAAGCAAATTGTTGCGACATATTAAATGACAGATTGAAGAGTGAGCTCTAGAAGAGGCTTGCATGTGCAATGTTTAGGTGACGAGCTGTCAGCGTCAAAGAATTTGGGTGCGGTGCGACACCTCGTCAGATGAACTCTGACAATAGAATCGAGATAAACTTAATGAACAAAAGCAACATAATATGGTTGACATGAATTGATATGTGTATGTTAAAATAACCACAATGCCCGCGGCTTCTTTTGTTAAATGAATAAAAACTCTTTCGATATTTCATACTACTTTTATTACAACCTGCTATTAACTTTTTAAATTGAAGTTTTACAAAAAAAAACTTTTTGCCGTTACTTAGATCTTATTTCTTTATTTCCTATATTAACTCAAATCATAATTATAGATTTTATAAAATAGGTTTACTGAGTTTATGTAGTTGTAACGAGTATTGAAATCTAGACTTTCGTATAGTTATAAACCTAGGCAAAGCTTTATCAATGTACTTATCTATTCCATGCTTTGTCGTTGTTGATTTACATGAACATGGTTCGCATGTGAGAGAATTGTGTTTAGAATTTATATCTTATGTATAAACAAATATTTCGATGTAAGTAAAATCAGTTGGTTTTATTTATAAATAGTGAAGATAATATTTCAGCTACCGTTGACAACTTATGTATAAGTTAAATTATATTCAGTTTCGAAACATATCACTAACATCTGGTTTCAATTCGATAATAGTTACGTTTTGGATATTACCGAGTCAAACTTGATATTCAACTTTTACTTGACAATGAACTGTATGTAATATTACTGTGGTCCGGACTGAACGACCTCCGAGCGAACTTTTAGTTGCGACCGGTCTTTAGTACGGACACTGTATTGACTACAGGCACGCGACTGTGCTGTTACCGACTTCCGTTGCAACCGGATGTACGATTGTGAGCGTCTGAAAGTCTCGAAGACTTGTTAATTACGTAACTTTGTTGCAAGATGTTTGTTAGCGAAGTTACAGTACATTCCAAAGATTTCTCTTCCTTTTTCTGTTGCCTTTTTAAAAAGAACGAGGATTGTTGCTTTATATATACGTGAATATGAAATTAACATTAAGTTCAGGTCCGGCTTAATGCGCAAAGTCAAGTTGCTTGCTTGAATTCATCGAATTGTTTAGTTGATGATAGCTTTTATGATTGCAACATTCAGTAAAAGATTATTGCCAAAATAATATCCTATGTTTATTAATGAGATTGCCGTCCATAACTTATTGCCTGGGGTTATACTGACGGTTCTGTGTTAAAGTTCGTCCACCTCTATCCAGTCAAGTTGCAAAAGCCTTTGGGCCAGTAGCGGTCATCAAAGGCAAAAAGTGCTATTTATCTATGAACGTTCACAGTTAACACAACCTTTGCGAGTCACGTTGCTCCCACAGTGAGGTTATAAAGTTTTTTCTCGACACTACGTGCAGATACTACAGGTTCTTATACGTGTCAGGTAGAAATCGAGAGTTCGTCGTGGGTGCAAGCCGACCCTGAGCAAACGCCTTCTAACCAAATGATACACGCATTCTTCTCGTTCAATTATACATTGATTTGTTTATTCATTGATACGATAATAGGTTTTAAAGGGTACTGCGTAGAGGTTATATTGTTATAACATTTTATGAAAAATGTTTAATCTATGTTTTGTATCGAGGGACCTTGCGAAAGTAAGAGTGTCTTCATTTTTCGTAGTACACGTATGTAAATACGTGAATATTGCCATTTTTTACTTTTGTAATTGTTTTTAATTAGCGTTGAGTAATTTGGCTCGGTGGCACAACGCTGCACACGTAAAGTTTGCTTAACGAGTTGCGCAGTACGATACTGATTGCTAATGCTCAGGCAAAGTGTTAACTGCTTTTAAAAAGTTATTGAAAACCACTTTACATAATAAAATGTTATCTTAGTATAACACTTTCAATGGGTAACAGAAGATGTATTTAACACTTGCTGATCCCAACATGCTTCTCGGCAAACAATCATTTCATGTCCGTCTTAAAAAATCTCAGTTTCTCGATGTTTTTTTTTTCAAGTATTATATTAAATAATGGTTATAATTGTGATTAGATCAAATTAAGATTGTCTGTTTGTAGGTTGTCAATTAAGAAGTTTACATAGATGAAAGTAAATTCGACTGTGAAGTCTTCAGTTAAATCGAGTAACGCTAAGAACAATGCGGTTTTGTTCGCTCGAACAATCTGTTTCATTGTTCACGTCTAGTCTGAGAAATGACCGTATTATTTTGCATTAAACTCAACTTTTACTAAACACTATCCTTCGATAACGCTCTTTCTTTAAATACTAATAGAACTCATTTTCCTATGCTCTTAAAAAAACATTGACCAGTTACCTTGTTGGCTTGTTGGTGAATAACAGGTTATTTCCTTAAGGGTAAACAATAAAATTGGTTTTATAACTGAGTCATTTCATTATTGAGACTTTTCATTCCTACTTGTTTTCCTTTTTATGTGCGATTCTTTCTTGACCATGCTAACTTTTGTCTCTTAATATCTCTGTCACCGGTGCTACGTTCAGACTACCTCTAATATAGATGTGTTTAGGAATTCTTGTTACGGAAGATTTGTAATATTACCTTCATAACACGAAGTTGTAAACATTACATCTAATTGTTTATTGTTCTATTCTCATTTCCAGTAAATGAACTATAATGACATGTTTATTATATGGCTAATATTAATTCAACAATACCAACGTAAATGCCATATTTCATAATATTCTTTCATTTTTATTACGCGTTCGCACATCTGTAACTCAACTCTGTAAACATCTTGGATATTGGTAGAAAGTCTGTTTACATCGTCTTACATAATGTATTGAGCTAGTAAATGGACAAACACTCCTCTAACTGATGTTATATAATCAAATTAGTGAATTGATCGATTGACACATGCGTGATTTTGATTATCACATTGTTTATTTCAATTACGAAAGCCATTTATGATTTTATTTGATTTTTATTGGTTTCATAAGATGTAACAGTTTTTCTGTTTTATATCTCAGTCTTTTACTTCCACGGGTTTTAGTAAAAAGTCTACTTTTTTTTTATTATACTATTAAAATCACATAAAAGTTGCTTGAGCTTTTATATACATATTGCTTTCAAGTTCGGTGATGATTAAAGCAAGTAAAATTTAAAAGACGGTTGTCTGTAAGCTCTTATTTAAATCAATATACGACCGGTCCGCGATTGTTACGTGTGATACGTGACATGAACACTTTCATTGATCCGTTAAGCCTCAACGGTAGAAAGCTCTGTGTATCCGGCTCAATCAGTTGTACGAACGGGTTACTTTCATGTTACATCTAATTGATCGTTACAATTGTAACTATTTCCATTGTTGATACACATGTATGACAGCATTATGTTATCCCAATCTTTCTTTTAAAAAAAATAAAGATAACCATGTTTGTCGTAAAAAAGTTGCGACAGTATTTCACGGTTACAATGTTCAGTTTACGTCGATTTTTTATTATCTCAATTAAGAAATTGTGCGTTGTCGAAAAAATAACGTGAAATTTTGTAAAACAATTTATAAATAACAAATGAGTTACGTAGTAAGATTTCAGTAAGTTTTATTTTAATGTTGATTTGATGTAAACGGTAAGAACATTGTATAGATATTGAGTCATATCTACAAAAATGGCGGTTTTCTAAAAGGTCAGATTGTAAGATACAAAAAGTGAATGAGCAAGGCTGGAACCAATCAATCAATGTCGAACATTAATAGCTCTTTAAATTGATTAGTACTAAGTTACTATGTATAAATAAAGCAATGTATCCTGTACTAATGTATGGTATTGCTTGTTTTCTATTTTAATGAAACGGGGGCGAAACCATTTACAATTTGAACATATTTTAACCATTGTATATACCAAGTTTAGGACTTCAATTAATACTGTATAACCATAAATGAGATATATATTTTACTCAAAATAGTTATTTGTGAGCTCGACACTGCGTTAGAAAAAAGTAAGATTTTTTATTACTTTATTTTTTTTACTATTAGCAGATTTTTTTTGATTCACTAAAATTTCTTTCGACACTCCAACTAGGATATAGTTTACGACACTAGTCGAATGGTTGGACTCGATCACGTCACCTGAAACCCGTATCTTTAACCATTCGGCTATTGGCGTTTGAAATGAAATATTTGCTAAAGAAGTATTATACAAGCGACTATTTACGAGATTTACATATGCGTAGAGATGTCTACACAAGAGATTAGTCGATCACGAGTCTTCAGCGCGACCTATTGACGTTTACGATTTCGCCGCGATAACCATTTTACATCTCAACCAGGGTCGATGCGATAGTGAAATCCGCTAAAGATTCGGTCACGAAACTGATGATATTCGCGGATAGTTACGAAACAGACCAACCTTGGATTGTTAGTAATTGTTAACAATGAAAAACTTGTTTAAACGCCATTTATTATTGATTTTAATCGAGATTCGAGATACTTAGCTTTTAGATTGATTTAGGAATAACAATATTAGAACACAATGATATTACTAATGCGATAGTTTGACTATTTGTTATAATGTATCTCCAGAACAGCTCCATGGATCTTGCTGAAAATTGTCATGTAGAATATGGATTACTTATGACATTTTTAAAAATACAGCTGGTATTTTTACAATTTGTTTTTTTTTACAATTGCAATATGCACAGTGGTATATATGTTTTGGTAGAGCATTTTTTTACTTGTAAATTTTATAAAGTGATGTTCATATTATCATTTATAATTACATAATACAATATGGCGATGGTTAATTCGCGAGTCATATGTTTATTTGATGTTGTTACCGTGCGCGATGTATTTACGAGTCCATTGTGCGCGGACACGGTAACTGATTTTGCACTTTGAAATTCAGTAAATAAGTTAGTAATGATTTTACTAGATATAAGTAAATAAGTTACTATAATTGAACTTGAATGTTTTCGTTATTTTTTTTTTTAAAAAAAGAGACATATTTGAATGTAATAAATTAACAATCATCTTATTTATCGGCATGTTTAAAGCAAAGTATAACGATTATATAGAGCTAGATGGCTATATGGTAGAAATACTTATTTCGTCTCCGTTATACAAAAACCACAGATTATTAGAATACGCTACAATAATTACACATTACCAGTACGTCAAACGCGACTTACATCACTTAACAGTTAACGTTACCGTAATACTGCTTGTATTAGTTTTTATTATTTGTTGTGAATATCGCCTTATCTAATTATGTAAATAACCTCGATTTTCGAATATAAAAAACATAAACAGCCTAATCTATCATCCTAGCACAAATCTAGAGTTTTGTTAGTATAGTACTAGAAAATTGTCAATTAAGAAAAAAACAGCTAATGTTTTCATTAAAAAAAGCAACTCAAGGTAAGTAAGAAAAGTAAGAAAGTAATAAAAAAATGTAAATCGTTTTTAAGTTCCATATTTCATATTCATAATGACATTACAATTTTTTGATATGAGCAACCAGGCGAAATTCCGTTGTTCCAATAGTATGAATTTTTGATATAGCGAGTTCGTAGCGTATCCTAAATGTCGTGACTTTTAAAACATCTCGAAGGTGAATCGAGTTCTGATAATTTCTGCATTGTGCAATAAAATATAGGCATGTAAACTGGTTTGCGGTGCACCTCCCGATGTGCGGACTTACTGAGAAAATGCCTTGCATCACGCAACGTTGGCGAACGATTCACAAAAACTGATGTTTTATATGAGTATCGTTCGAAAGTTCATTACACCTTCTTCGGGACCGTTTGTACGTGAGGGAATAATTGATATTGGATCATGGAATCGATTTGTAGTCTCGAGGGTTTTAACTCGATCAAAGTTGAATATTGTAGAAAGCTTATGAATAAAGCATATTGTTTTTTGAAGAAGAAAGGCAAATGATTATGAACCATTCTAAACAATTATAATCGTCTTTTGTTTTTTTTCATGTAAGAGAAGGGACGAACGAGCGGCGGGATCATAAAATTGATCATTGACGCCCATAGACATCTCTAATACAAGGCTTTTGAGAAAGACCCTATGTCGTACTATATGTTATATGAATCTTGGTGCAATGGTACTCTAAAATTAAAGTTACTGTAATTTAAGATATATCGATTATAGTTGGTTGTTCAGACAGCTTGTCTGCTGTCATATCGGTGACGAAAGCCGTCGCGCCTTATTCAGAATTTAAGAATGAGTAATGCCCACTTTCTGATGTCCTGTAGCGGAGACTATTTACGAAGTCGTTCTTTCGCTTTGATATACTGAGTTTAGATTGTAAGAAAACTTGTTATTAGCAATTAAATAGGCGCAATGTGGAAGTTTCTTTTCCGCTAGTTTTTAACAATACCTTTTACTGAATTAGTTATTGTCGTGTGTCGATTGTTTCATCTTTAAGTGCGTAAAAAAATACGTAAACATTTTAGGGTTTTTCTATTATAATGATTTGATAAAAATAATTCAAATAAAAAAAGTCTTTCCATTTTACGTACGTTGTGTATTCGAAGTATCTAATCGCATCCGATTTAAAAACTTTTTATTTGAATGAGGTTTTGACTTTCTAGACAGGTTTACAAACATTTTTCTTATATTTAGTAAAATATAATTTCTGTCTGTGCATTGCAATCAGATGTCTAGACTTATTTTTGCCTTTGTCTAGTAGTTGATGGAGACGAGACATTGTTGTAAGTTTTTCTTGTACAGCTGATTGAAGGGTACGAAATCGGTAATATCTCGTCACGAGGTCAACGGCTGTGGACGCCGACCGTACAAATTGCTTCTAGCTGTGATATCGCTACACTGTAGCCGGAGCGGAGAGACTGGATTCGATTTGCGGGCCGACGTCCACGTAGCTAATCGTTTTGTTGTCTCCTTTCATTATTTTGTTTTGGAAACTGTCAACGGAATGTGCAACAGTGTGCTATTATTGCAGCAGTGGCTGGCAAGTGAGAAATAAGCGGTTTCCCAATAAAAAAAAAGTATTGCACAATCTGTAATAAAAATCGTCCTCAACTTTCGAATTTCGAATTTATGTAATTACAGATAAGGCGTACGATAAAATTGAGTGTAATCGAGTCGAGCCGTTTGGTGCAGGGCGCAGGGCGCAGGGCGCGGACTGCACGCAGCGAGAGTAGGTGTTATGTAAAGCGGGGAACAGGTCCGCTGTTGTGGATGTGGGTCGGCAAGCTTTCCTCGGCACCGCGAGGCCCCTGCCCTCGCACTCCCCGCGCCTCGGCCCTTGCTCCGCGTCTCTTGCAGCCGAGAATTGCAAAACTTCGCATTGTTACCAATGCTTTTATGATATACTTTTTGTAACGAAATTTTCTCTCTCTTAGTTCAGATTTAAAACGAAAAACTTACAGACACTCACTTAGCTGTCATGCGACTTAGAGTGGCACAATGGAATTTATATACTGATCTTTTGTCATGAATGTAAAAGCTTTTTCAAGTTTAATTACAAATAAATTGTCACTAGTGTAACACCCTGTACTTTCTCCGCGGTCCCACAGCGAATGGTGAGAGGCGAGAAGGCTAAGCTAGGCCGTAAGTGCATTCACTTGCCCCGACAAGTTCAGCTTTCGTGTGAGGTGTGTCACCGGAATACAATGGACCCGATAGATGACTTCACATCACCTCATTTACTACATATCTCTTAGATGAGGATTTCTAAATTGACTCTTATTAAGGAACGATATAAACGTTTAATAACTTTGTTAATTCACTTTTATCCGTTTTGAGTATTGTCAGATAATGTAATACCCTCTAATTATTCATTTTACATGTTTAAATAACTTATCAGGTAATTCTAACAGCGACTGGTTATATCAAAAATGTAAATCATTTTGTATAAAATGGAAAGTAAAGAATGAGTTAAACTTTTGTACATTTTAAAGATAAAAATTGATTCTTTTACTTGTCAAGTGAAAAGTTTATATAGGAAATCTTGCGGTGTTCAGTTACGTCAGCTATGACAATTATGATTTCAGGGTGCTCGACTCCGGTGAAGCAATGTTTACACAACGAACGATAGAAACTGAGGATGGAGTATGAAATTAATTAAGAATTTGTTTCGTTTATAGCCTCTCACCATCGTCGGCCCTCAATGATCAAGCTGACAAAAGTTATAGACCAATAAGTCGCAATCATTCGATAATAGACCCAATGTTTGTTTGCTAAACTAGAAAATAATCTTTTTAAATAAATACATAATCATCTTATACAAAGAATAAAATTGCTTTACTTAATTGCATATTGCCATATATCAATAATGTTTAAAGAGAAAATATTTTTGGACCTGTTTGCTTAGTTATTGAATCTTAACACTTAAAGTCGTACTTTAGTATCGACAATATTTTTTTTTAATTTTAGACATATTTACAAGGTAAGATTACATAGTGTTATTTATTGAATAGACTTGTCTTAGGTAACATATAACTGGCGATCGTTCACCTGTGCTTCTCGACTATTACTTTCATACATTTTTTGTCAGTTCAGCAAACCGCGAGTTTCTGCGCCCGTTAGTTCGCTGGTCACGTTCTCTTGCTTGCAGTTTTTGTCAAGGTAAAAATGTATTTCACTATTAATAGACACGATTAGATCTTTGACGTATTAAATTAAATTAACTAGTACATAGAAATAGTTTGTGGTTTGTTTGTTTTTGTAATTTAGTCGGTTTGCGGCGGTGTCTATTTTAATTTATCGAATTGTTTTCATTTTTTGAGCTTGACATTTTTTTTGTTTCATTAAAATGTAACATAATTATTTCTAAATGAAATAAATTGTTTTATAAAATTACTTACATACTGGTCATAAACGAACCATTTGTTTCGTTATTCAATAAGAGAATACTTAATCTTTGAGACGCGATAAATGAAGGCCCAGTAATACTTAAGATGTGTTTTATTACGAGGCAGTGTAGATGTTCGCAATAAATTGATAGTTGTTACTATCAATTTACAACGTTAATGCTTGTTTACGACAAAACTCGACTTAATACAAAGGATACGTGACGTTACCGCGAAATGGTATATTATGTTTAAGAAAACACAAACCTTCCCACGTTCTAGACCTTTAGTATTGTTCTCCCAAGGCCACAGCGGATGTCAGCGGCAGCCGCAGCACCACACGCGATGGTGACAGCTACATTGATCGCGTGGGACCTAAACTGGTACTAAATTACTATCATCAATCTGTCTTCCAGTGTCGCAATCATCCGGCTTTGATTCGCGGTACCCATTATACTATGATACCCATTAAGGCTTTAATAAGGGATGCAAACAAAAAGATACTCTACGTCATTTTATTACAGTACAAATTAAATCTTCAAGTTTCAATTACGTGACAAATAGAATCGTTACAGTTGATAAGTGAAAGAGGCGATTGTCGGCCGTCATTACGCTTTATCGCAACGATGTTGTTTTAATCGAAATTGCGATCTAATTTCAGATATGAACACTTGTATGTAATATTGTATAGAGTTCAACGATGCTGTGTGGTGGAGAAAGTAAGATTGATTTTTTTTTCACATCGTTACTTAAGTCATTACGACCATTAAGCTGCTTTTATCGTGACAGTTTTTTTTATAAAATCTGCAAGTCTTATAATTTTAGCGAGGTGTGAATGTTACTATTCTTATAAGATGAAAGTAACAGAGGTCCTTTAAATTTATCCAAATCTCTCGAACACTCCATCTCAGTGAGATAAATGGTTCTTAACCCGGAAAGTTACTCATTTTTAATATAGTCACGACTTTTGAAGGTTGAATTACACTACCGAAGTGAAAAATAATTGTTATTTTTAAATATTTTAAGTCGTAATTATTTAGTTTTCCAATTGATACGAATTGTAGATTGAAAGATTTACAGGCGATTGTTTCAAAAAATATGCACCCACTGTCGTTATATGTTTCGGATTACTTCGACCTACAAGGTGAGAAACGAATAGGTGTTCTAGAGTATGGCTATGAAAACCCATAGTAAATTGATTCATATCTTCAAAAAGCGTAAAATGGAATATCTTAGGCGAGTGCTCCGGCATAACAGGTAGAAGTTACTACAGCTGGTGAGGCAAGAACGAAGTCGAGAGACGCGCTAGACGTTGAAAATAGTCCTGGCTAGAGAATGAACGGGAATTTAGTCAGCGAAAGAATTGTTTCGCCTTGCGGCCTCGCATTAGACGGGAATAAATTTTCAAACTAAACTTCAGAACTAAAGTAGCAGTAACAGTTTATGAAATAAAAGATACATTAAATGTATAAATATAACATAGTAGCGACAAAAATGTTGATCACGAAATCCGGTGACATTGGAACAGATTGTGTATAAGTTAATGAGCTAGCAATTTGTGACGTCGTGCTTGATGTTATACCATCCAATGACACCATGCTGAAGCGGAGCAAGGTCGCTTTCAACTTGACCATTGTTAAAATAGAATATTGTTCATTTATCTAAAAATTTAATTTTCATAATCCCTCCAAAAGTATTCAGTAAATATTTTAAATTCGCCATCTTCTATTATAACTTTATTTTAAGTTACTCGACAATTGCGATACTTTAAAAATCCATTTAAAAAAAATGATGAAAAACTGTGTTTAAAATACCCTCGTTAGTTACGTAGGTGGTTATTTAATGATGTATCTAGGACAAAAATTATAAATACGCATCCCACATATTCTACAAGGTCCAATACAGAGACGTACAAAGCCTTAGAAGTTACGCCTACACTCAAAGTTCAAGAAAAGGTATGTTGGTTTGGGTTACAAGCATTCGTTGAAATATAAGAGAAAAAAATGAAAAAAAAACTCACCAAGGATAAACCGTCTAGTCTAAGAGTGTGGCCCGATGTTGGTACACTATACAGCACTTCACTTAGTCAATTGGGAACAGTTTGGTTTCGGCGTCGAGTTGTTTGCGTTTCACAACCCTATTCGCACAGATACATGACGACGCGAGCGATTATTCGATTTGTTTGTTATTAATGTTTTCTTCTTGCTCTTCTTGTCACTTATCACAGTCACCGATATCACGGACTATGATCTGCAAAGAAAAAAAAATACAAACTTATATAATGGAAACAAGTAATGCTAACGCGTACTTCAGACCGCTTCCAGTAGATTTGTCGTGATTTGTGAAAGAATGGGCGTTCTAATAACTTAGTTACTTATACAACGAAGCTAACAATTCGAATTATTTTGGATTGTTTATTTTTGTGTTTGAACGCTAAGATTAAAACGACCGCTATATTTTATCATTATACTCAAAATGTTGAACAATTTATTCAAGCAAGTCGACTGTTTGGCAATACAACCTTGTCGCAATAACTCGATCTTGCTCGGATAGGCGTGCACTGAATACTTTTCTTTATACGCTGCTATACTTAAGTTGAACATAAAACTTTAGTGTTACTTACAAGGTGCGCTTGCTCATAGGATTTAAAGACGAAAATGTTGGTTACTTTTATCATTTTTGATGCTTACAATTAAAACCGGTATGCGAAGGATGTTTAATGTTTTTTCTTAATGGTTCGATAAAAAACATTAAAGTCAATTTTGTTCGCGTTACACACAGTTCACGAAAGTTGCGATTTTTCTAGTAGTCGCTTGAAAATTTTGTATTTCAGTCTTAATCTATGTTATGTAAAATTAAACAATCTTAGTTTAATTTTTGTATAAAGAAGTTCATACTTCTAATTTATCGCGCTGTATTGAAATTAATACTGACGTCGGACACGAACGCCAAAGCAATTATCACATAACTAATGAAGGAAGCAAGATGGGTGCTTAGACCGTGACAATTGGCAAGCCGTCGATCACTGGCTTCCTTTGTGTTACGTTAATATTAACTGTGCATTTCAACTGTAGAAGCATGTTGCAAAACATTATGACGTCTTTCTCACTCTCTCTTTAAAACTTTAGACGACAATATTTTTATAACGTTCTACCGTCAGTGAAAACCCAGCTATCTGTAAAACTAATCACTCTTAAAGTATCCCATAGTTTTTATTACTGGCCTTACATTTCTAAATATATGTATAAATAAAAAACCTTATCAATGATATATTTAAGTTAACAGGGCAACAAGAAGTAAGCAAAACAAAAGAAAAACAATATGCGGGTCGGAATATAAATTGTCAATGTTTTTTTGTTTTACTTAAAAATAAATTTGTCAATGTTAGAGGTTGTTTCGTATCGATTGTGAAGAGTGTTTATTATACTAAAGCTATAACGACATACTACCAAAATATAGTAGCTTGTTTTTAATTATTAAAAGTATTTCGTGTCTAAACATTATTTGTCATTTTCGGCTCTTTCATAAAAGTTACATCAATAATATCGATGAGAAATCAATGATTGTACAATAGAGACGCAAAAATATCAGTTTTCCTTTTTATAATAGTATTAAGCTATTAAATAATAAGAAATAGTCACTAAATATATATCAAATTAATAAATGATAAAATATGGTAATGTTGGCAGCCCTGTCGCGTGTCAAAGGTGTCATCTCCACCTGTTTGAATGCAAACAATATTAATATGCAGAATGGAAATATTCCCAGCGTTAACGTGATAAAATCTGCAAATTTATTTGAACGTGTTTTAATAATGTCGGCTCGAGAGATCATTTATGGCCATTAGAATGGTTTGTCGTAAACACAACGCGTTCTCTCCATAACCTGTTCCTTATCATTCAGAGCTTAGGAATCGTTGTTTTAGGAAACATGTACAGAGTGGAGACTCACACGGACGAATGCTGAAACGACATTTAAATATTTAACAGCGTCTTAAGGCCACGTTTAAACTTCAAATTCGTATTAAACTTTGATGTCTTTTAATTGTAAGCAGCGTTTACGCAGCGAAGTGTTCGTTTCAGTGTTCGGTCGATACATACGATAGACGTAAATGATTTATTAAGGAAGCTTTGCATTGGGAAATAAAGTGGTTTTAATTAAGAGTGTAAGGCGATCGATTCTGTCGTGAAATTATACAGAGATATGGTGGTGTTCCAACGGTCGAACATCATAATTTTAATCATTGTGTAGTTATCTTATTATTATTTTATATGCATATTAAGTGAATGTTAATTTATACATAAAAAAAAATCCTCATTTTGTTTTTTTTTTCTTTTTGGTTAACTTTATTTTTAATTCTAATAAAAAGGGAAGTCATTGGTTCCTGAAACTGGGTACATGTGTGAAATAAATTAATTAATGCCTCGGTATAATTATAAAAAGCTAGACTAAACAAAGTGTAACTTCTTTTAGCCACGAAGGTTTTTTTTATGGACCATGGAAGGTTTTTTTTTTTTATACACTTTGATCATTAAGTAGATGTAACATTGCATTGAATCAGATGCACCAGTCTTTGGGTTCATCATCCAATAGAACTATAATCAAGATTTATTTACGTCGCATCTGCCTCGCGGATGGATGCACTAATTTCCTACTAATTCGTACTTTCGCTGACATGTCGTAAATAACGATTGCATATAATTTGATATACAATCTTGAACCTTATTCTTTACCTGCTTAGATACAACATTGATTGAAATTTTTCATCGTTGCGCGATTAAGTCTGGAATGGTGTGGTGTGCTCGTTGTGTGTGATGTAACTTATGACATTTCAACGTTGGACGTATTATTAACATAAAAACCGTCAGTTATGGATTGGATGATTATCATTAAAGTACGGCGCGAACGTTTCATGTTTAAAAGGTGGTATTGCATCAAAAAAATAACACACCTCGTTTTTGTGTGATATTAATTGTAAGATAATTGCATTTTGAAGGTTATTCAGCGAGATATTTCTTATTTAAATAACATTTCCTTGACCGAGATTTAAAATTCTTTCTAGCAGATTTAATTGCTCGTATTTATAGTTTAAAGTTTTAGTGTGAACATCTTAATTTCTGTGTTGTAACATAGAATCAATGAATTAATTACTGACTAAATAATTATTGACGAGTAAATTGTGTGAAGATAGGAAAGATGAACCCTGTTACTTGCAGGAAACAATAGAAAAATTAATATAAATGTACAATATACTAAGAATACTTCATTTGAATTACAATATACCTTCTTTAGTAAAAATGTAAACACCTCAATAAAGTATAAAAGAAAACAAAATTTATTCATAAATATTTTTCTTTACCTCGAATTCTTAGCCGTTACAATTATCAATTGATCAGATGACGAGACAAAAAAAAATTAAATCCGATCAATTCAATTTTTTTTTGTGACAGGATTGCCAATATTTTTTTACCTTTACCGGTTATCAATTGTTTAAGAATGTTTACAATATAAATATAAAAACACGTTTACACTAACTTTCCACGTGATCACGCGCCAAAACACCGAGCACGCATCGGACCTCAAAACGACTTTAAATGTCGACCCGCCAAGATGACGGCCTCGTTATAAATTGTTGACCCACTGCTCGATACTTGCTAGTCGCTACCTCACACCGGTTACCGAAAACCTATTACGCAATAAACAGAGAATTCGAATATCATATTCAGTTATTTAATGGTTCGAAATGGCTGTTTCTAGGTTGATTTGTTTATTGTAGAGGGAAACGAACTATTAAAGTAGGTTTCCACTTGCGCTGGTATCAGAATATTCAAGACAAGAAATTATTAACCCTAGCAATATTCTATTTTATAATTACAACAAAACTATACAGTTTCAATCAAGTATCAATGGTGATGTACGTTATCTTCGCCACCATCGTCATCATAGTTCGAAATTGGTAAAAGTAACTTAACAATGACTTACCCAGTTTTATTAAGAAGTGATCATTTCAGTAGTGTAAAGAAAAAAGTTGCATAAAGATAATAAAGATTAAAACAATAAACATTAATAAGAATGAACAATATTTCAAATATAGAATAAATGAATGATGCGGAAATCTATTCATATAACGGTAACGGTGTTCGATGTCTGTACGAAAAATATGTTTAAATAAATCACTTCGATTTACGTAAAATCATGTGACTTGTCTTCTTGCTGCACATGATGTATGAACAATCAATTATTATGTGTTCACGTATTGATCTGGATGCCGGTTACGTTTGTGTCTTCAATTCATTTACTCAACACGACACTGTCTCACTGGTATAGGCTTATAATAATCAGTAAAGTTTTATTATCGGTTAAGATTTATATTAGTTGATTTGGAAATTGACAACAATAGACGAGTTATGTAGAGAGCGTAAATACTTTTGTATGTTTCAGGGTTTATAATATTCGTCAACCTGTCCTTAACCCTACTGTGGGTAGGTACAGTTTGTATAACTATTCTATACATCTCTATCTATTACTATTAAATCCTTACGCATAGCCATTTTCATAACGTAATATTCAAAGTATATTTCGTCTTTACACATTCTCGTTCGTAATAAGGTGAGCAAACTGTGCTACTTGATGTTATAATGTTTGTTTAAAACTCATAGAGTATGAAACTTGAGTCAATATTTGCAATACGTTAGTATCGAAAGCTGTGAGCTGAGTTACGTAGCGCTGTTTAGTAATATGATTTGGAGTCATTAGGCGTTAGTCGACAGGCGGCAAGTGTGCGCGGCAAATAGTTGCGTTTGTCCGAAATACCTCGTCTGCGGAGTGGAGGTGCAACGCGAAAGTAAGCGGCCGGGACCGGTCCGCGAAGGCCGACTGGCGAACGCTTTTGTCTAACACCGAACAACAAGTTATATACTGAGGCGGTACAAACGAGTATTGCGGGATATGACACTTTTTACATAAATTACCGTTTTCTTCACGACTGGACAATAGATACGTTAAAGTGTTTGTTGCGACAATTTAAATGGTTTTGACTCTGTTACTCTAGTCTTTAAAATTTCGTCAACGTAAATTTTTTTAATTTTATTGGTCACAAACTGTAAAACATTGAAATCATATTCTAAATCTTACTAAACAAAGTTCTGTAAATTGATCGAAGGAATACAAGGGCCAGTTATATAATTATTATACAATGAAACTTGTTCTGTGGTCATTTAGTTTAATTCAGCGCCCGCTAGCTTCTAATAACTTGTCCCATACGAAGCAATGTCTCGGCAAAAACGCATACTGCACCACTCCTACTTCACCGCGTGCACATTCCCTCTCACTCCCGCCCCTGCTACCTACATCCTGTTGTCCTTGTTTAATTATGGTTTCAAAAAAAGGCAAGTAAGTTATTAGTAAATAAAGCAGGGCGCCGATTATACCAGTATTTGTATTGGGTGGTGTCGAAGAACTTAAATATTTGCGAACCCGTATTTGGCATAGCAAATATTAAGGTGGTTAAAACTTAAGGCAAAATACAAATCTTGTTTGAGGTGATTTCTAAATACATATCTTTCGGGTAGATAGCTTCTTTATTGACAAGTTTTTTTTAGACGTTCAAGTACTATAAAAATTGACAAATTTTATATCCCTTTTGTTGCTAGCCTGTAACTAAGTTATTGTTTTGTCAATGACGGGTGTTTGGGTTACCTGTGACGTCAATTGCGAGGGGAGTGTTTTACTTCGTACGCAATTATGTGGGCTTATGTTAGGATAAAAATCACTTTTTCATAGGTTAAATTTTTACCGTTAATTACATCTTTACCTCTTTTAACAATAATGAGTTTCACATGAATAAAAATAGTATAATATTATATATTCACATAATATGACTTCGTAAAGAAATTTAATTATCTCTGATGCAATTCAATTATTTCAACGCACAATAGAAAAAAACCCCTGTTATTGCGTTTATTAAACAAAAGTGAAAATAAGATAAAAATAATGGTTGGAATGCCTCGGTGATGTCACGCGCCGGCTTTCATGAGAGCACCCCGCGCCCACCGCACCGCACCCCGCGCCCCCCGACCCGCCGGCGAAGTGACATCAATTACATAATAAGATTATGTAAATATAACGCTGAATACATTTGTAGAAAGGAGTAAATATGCCGATGCATTTGTGATCGTAGTTTTTGTCTATTTACAACTTCAGGAGGAAAGTGTTGATTACGTCAAGGAAAGAGACACGGGCCCGTCATCTTAATAAGTTAGAGTTTGAACTTTTATTAATCTGTATTGCGTAATGTACTTTAAATACTTTTTTATTGATTAACTAGTTTGCACAATACGTATTTACTAATTTTATTTTATTGTTCCTATATTGCTAATAAATATTGCTCGTGTGATGGCCGTACGTGATTATGTGTAAAAATGTAAGATTACGAAACAGATAAACTGCGCGGAATTTATGAAATATTTTTTGACAAATGTAACATATAATTATCAAAAATTACATCACATAAAAAGAATTATGATTGTGTTTTGTTTTTGTGTATTTGCCGCAACGATATCTCAATATACTATTGTAACTTTCGAGTAACCAAGTGACATATTGTCATCCTTTACATTCTCTTGGGAAATGTAGAGACAACAATAAGTTTCAACAGACGTTTTAATACTCAAAACCCATCCAAAGATAACCTCTAATTCCTTGTGCGTACCTTACCTAATATAATATTTATAATATCGAAATCTATGTCTACAAAATCTGTTTCATGACACATTTTAATTAAGTTTAAATAAAAAAAAATCTCGAAAGTTTATAATAAATAAATACGGATAAGCTACGTGTTAATTCTATTTATTAGAATATAATTTATGAATGTCATGTGCATTACTATTCAAGAGAACATGTCCGCAAACGTGCGCACCGGTCACGTTGTATAAAATATTATTTTTAGTAAATTATATATTATAGCTCCCGTTACATAATTGTGTCAATTTTTTATCTTTATAATAAGAGAAGATAACTTAAACACGATGAAAAGTAAGAATATTTCAACCAGACCTTTTAAGGTACTTTTTTAATTAGCATAAAAAGAGCATTGTGACCTTTCATTAAAAAAACACGCACTGGGCCAACGTGGTTAGACTATGGCCTAGTCACCCCTAATAATAGGGTAGGCTCCGAGTCTCTCGATGGGACGTATAGTGAGCTGATGATGATGATGATGATTAAAAAAAGCATGAATGAAAATGTAACAACTTAAAGTTTTGCATTAGTTTCGTTTTAATTTCTGTTTCAGATTTGCACCGACTCGCTTTATTGGCCTTGTTTTTTGTCATTTCGAAAGTAATGAAGTTATCACAGTAGAGATTACTTTATAGAACAATGAAACAAATTAAAATAGATTGTAAATAATTTTGGTCAAATTGAACCCAACGAAGAATTGATAAGGGTAACAAGGATCGGTATGCGTTTCTACGTTTAGTGTTTTCAAATATTCGCAAACATTTCAATAATAATGGTAAAATATCAGAATGTATGAAAATATCTATTTTGATATAGTCTTTACGAACAAAATCAAACTACAGCTATGTCAAGGTAAAACTAAGATTAAGGAGGATTAAAATTTACAAAACTCTTTCATAAGTAATAAGTAAAATAATTTTATACTTAATTGAAATGGCAAATTAATTAGTTTTTAAGAATATCTTCGAAGTTTTATCATGAAATATCAGAGTAGATGTAGGCTTTTTATATATTTATTTCGCGTCTTAAGTTCTGCCGGAAATGTTAATAAGGTCGGCCTGTGCAGGTAGCCTTTCCCAGACAAACAAGTAAAAAATACAATTCAAAAGATCAACTTTACAATATACTTTTGTTGTTTCCCAAATTGGATTTTATCTTTTTTATCAATATCTGTTAGTTTTAAATCGTTTGTCAAATTTAACGTATTTCTCTAAAACTTCGAAATTCTTCAGAAAACAATCTTAGTAAACGTATTTAATAAAAATGAATGAAGTCAAATCTCAAAAGTTACTTTAAATTGTGAATATCAAAATGTTCATAAATTTTGTAATTTTCGCAAACGAAAAAAAAAAACAAATTTTCATCAAATCTTTAAAATCTTGAGATCTCGTCACTTAAAACTCGTTGAAGTCTTTTCCAAAGACGCCAAGAAGTACGAGCTGGCTTAGTCACTTAATAACTTCTATAAAACAGCACAGTGTTACTTATTGGCATTTAGTTTAAAGGTTATTTTAAATTGGAAAGGTTAAACCACAAAATGATTTAACAATGAATTGAAAATATTTTGATAAAGAATATTTTCTTCGGTAAATTCAAATAAAGTACCATTCACTTTTTCACTCATTCTCTTTATATATTATTTTAGTTCCCAGTATACGCTTTAAGAATAGCACCACATATTATCACATCGCGTCATCAAGGAGCCGATCGCAATAAAACACGAATGCGGACCTCAAAAGGACTAAACTAAAAAATAATATAACAAAAAAAATATGTATACACAAACCTGCAATATAAGTAACACCGTTCACAATAAGCACAAAATCCTTTAAATATCCTTTTCACTGGCACATGAGATCAATTTAAAATAAAAATTTGAAATTGAACCGTTAGTGTGTGTGAGTTTAGTAGCGGTTTGATCCGCGGTGCGCGCGCGAGTGGCGCCCCGTCACATTCTGCACTCGGCTGACGCCATTATTAACCGACCGATTTCAGATGACCTATTCTTTTCCTATTGCTCCTCTATCTTGTCCTAAACATAAGTTAACAGCCGTTATTCTTAAAGGGGAGGGGGAAATTATGAATGTCTTTATTGGATATGTTTGTAATGTTATGTTTAAATTAAAGAATTGTTGTCTAATTGTGATTATTACATATTTTGAATGAATGTTTTTTTCTACATTAATTCCGGTCATTGAGCATTACAATATGCTTTAATTATTTCGATAAACAGAGCTACATATCTCACTGTATCGTTTAGTTTTATTGAATTTGTTTTATTTTAAAATGTCATTTTTGCGTAATGTTTTAAATTTCGTTCAATTGATTTAAGATTTCAATTCATTTCAATACACGCTTGCACACGTAGCGGCATATCAACGGTGACAATCTAGCAAATAAAATACGATCTAAGTGTATTAAGTGTAATTTTTGTATAATTACTTTAGACGTGACAAAATTAATGGACTGCGATTATTTCGCTATTTTGATGAATTCTCATAGTCTCTCAAACTATAACAGGTGGTTGGGATTAGTGCTAGGGATAAAGATGGCGCTGACAGAAACAAAACCCTCGTACTAGTTATATCGTTACTGTAACAATATTTTAATTCACAAGTTTGATTTATTACAAAGGAAATTTATATTTACAGGAAGTTTAACAATACAGAATCGATTAAAAAAAATGAAACCGCGACAATCGATTAGTTACGTAGTAAAAGTTAAATTAGTGATGTAAATATAGGCAAGTCTGTTCGTTCGTGACGGTGTTTGTCGTACTTTTGACTCAATTATCGTTATATTAGGCGTCCTTTACGTTCGGCAGCTGATACAGTTTGACGTAAAAACTTTCATGGTCAAACAACACTCTTTCTATAGTCTAACCTTAATAGAAACAGGAAACATTACATAATCAAAACGACTTCGACGGTTTTCAATGATTTTTCATTGCACAGTTTTTGTGTTTTGTTTTTATGTCTCTATCTTTTGACTGATGATTAAAAAAGCTATTATGACATTGGACAATGTTATACTAGAAATTGTTAATAAAGTTTAAATATATGAGTAATCAGTACATATTTTTGATGTGTTTTTTTTTCAATGTTAATTATCCAGTAAAGGAATTATATATGACTCTTCAATTTATCCGCATTATACCCGTGAGGCACAATAGCAAAAGCTCGGCAGGTACGAGCGCGTTATCGCCGGGGGAAATACTCGGAATTGTAGTTGATTGCGACCCCTCCGAGCGCGTCTGTTGTTACTTGCGCCCGCGCATTCTTATGCTATTATTATTACGGAGATAGTGAATCCCCTTTTGTCTTTCAGGTTTATTAACTATGCGTAATACTTTATGAGTAAGACTTAAACGTTAACCGGAAGTGAGTTTATTTCGTTGCAACCGATTTTGTTTATTAGACAGTACAATGAACTGTATGTTTCGGGAGAGTTTTACACCAGTATACTATGCCTAGCCTTTGGTATTATTTTGTGACTCACCGACGTCACACCACGCAAACAATTGGTCCAAACGACCGCTGGAATGACGGTTGTCACGACATGGCACTGGAGACGACCAAAAACAAAGTCCTTATAATGTAATTAGACCCGACTATGAGCTCGCAACACGGTAATTAAATTAATATTTTCGATAGAACATATAAAACTCTAGACTATGTAGTGTTTAAAACCTGTTACGTATGAAAGCATAACAAATCTATAATTGAATTTCTAATGACATGAAGGATGTGTGTAAGCGAAAGCAAGTCAATAAATAGAATAGAGATTGTAATGTAGACAGAGAGGAAGTGTTTAGGGCTGTGAACAAGTGGGGCTGTCGGCGTCAGTGGAGCGAGCCCGCCTGTTACTGGGTCGGCCACTTGATCCGCGAGGGGGCGACACCTGACTGTAACGTATTCACTTAAGACGATGTCTATAAATCGAAGGCCGATTCTGAGTAAATGTTTTTATTGATATTATTTAACGAATTTCGTATTGCAGTGACAAATTTAGAGGTATGAAGCCACTAAATTTATAAACAATTTGGACTTTTTTTATTTTGTATAATTTTTATTGCCCACTTTAAAACGCATGACAAAAATGGACATAATTTGGTATGAACAAAAAATAACACTTTATTTATTCGCCACTTAATTATAATATAAAGCCTTAATCTTTAGAAAACCATAAATTTTATTAGATTAGATATATATACCCAACCTAATGTGAGGAAGGTAAAAAGTTTATTGAGATATAAAAATACTTTAACATCTTATAAAAAGAATCTTACGAATAACACAATTTACGATGAATTCCCAAAAACATTATCCTCTAAGGTTTTAAATGTCGTTAATTAAAAGGGGGTCTTAATTATAGTTCGTTTTATTTCTTTGTTATAAAAATCTTTGGTCATTAGCACGCTTTTGATAGGTTCATATAAACATAATATTTCTTTGTTTCATATGTATAAATTAACGTGCAATGACAATTTCACCTAATTGAATGCATCACATTTGTTCAATATTCTATACATTTGTAGAACTTAGTAATTTTTTAAATAACTAAATATTAGCAAATGTTTATTAATTTACTAATATTCATGTGACATATTTAATTAAGCTTGTGCTAGGACATGGGTTACAACAGTCGAATCGGTGGGTATCGAACTCTCGACCACTAGATCGGAAATCCGTACCGTCAACCAATAGGCTATTGGGGCTTTAATATTTCATAATAGTACAGTATTTTTTTTAAACAAATGTACAATTCTGTTTCGACTTGTTTAAGTTTAGCACCCATTCAAAGTGTACACAATATGTTGCCGTTCACTGTTAGATGTTTTTGTTTACCTGAGTAGTGAACGATATAGAAGGAAAGTAAAGGAATAATTTTCGAAGAATTGTCATGCTGGCATAGGGGATGACGTCATAGTACAAATAGCTTACACACTAGAATAATATAGCGAATATAATGGATGGTAGAAAGCCTTGTCGCTTGTTATACAAACAATGGTGTAAAAGGAAATGTGAGGGCGTCATATTCAACGGAAGTATTGTATTAGTGCACCGGCATCTTAGCAAATATTTTAATATTGTAAAAAATTCGGTTGGGGACCAGGAGTGTGGGTCATCTTCCCTCCAGGTGGACCGACGACTTAGTGCGGACGGCAGGGAGTCGTTGGATGCAGAAGGCGGAGGACCGCATACTGTTGAAAGCATTGGGAAAGGCCTACGTCCAACAGTGGGCAGACAAGGGCTGTTGATGATGATGATGATAAAAAAACTCGATCTACAATATGTACTTAATCAAAAGAATGCCAACTTTTTTTATCCAATGAGCAGCGGAAGACATCACTTTATTTAATTTCTCCGTCCGCTTCTCGTCGGATACGGCAGTTGCAATTTTTTATGACATCCTAAAAATTTTGAGCGAAATGCCGCTAAGTTTTTTGAACGCATTATACAATGAACTGGAATTTCCTCTAGAAGTGAACACATTATGAGCTGATCCCTTATATTTTAGATGTCCTTCTCAATTGAGTTCTAGTTATTACCGTATTATGATATTGTTTATGATCGTCACAGTCAATTCACATAGATAATATAGACAGATTTTATGTATGAATCACAAGAAGATCTCACTAAGAAGAAGACTAAAGAATCACCAAATCAGAAGCTCGTGGCATTTACTAGAAGTGTTTTCGAGATGCAGATGATAAATACTGCGACACAAGTCAACTGTGAAACATACAAAATTAAACAATTCAATCGTTACTTCAGTCCTCGAAGTCAACTTCGAGTTGACTTCGAGGAAAAAATCCAGCTCCTCCCAGCTATCATTGTTGGAACGTTAAATTGTCACTAATCGAGGTTATTTAATAATTACAAGGTTACATTCGAACCGTGACTTGCGTATGACGTCCGGTGCGTGTTCTTATAAAAAAACTCTAACGTTCAGTGAATCCCAAGTTATTGGGATGACTCATTCAACCAACCGACTGGGTAGCGCGAGAATTATTTATACTACAAGATACAAGCTTTATGACAGCTTAAAGTTATCTAGCGCATATCTTCACAGGGCGGTGCCTGGTATGCTGGACTCTGATCCTGTGGAGGAACGAATGAGCAGAAGTCTGTCCCGTTGTATATAAATGTTTGTAGTACGTAAACTTACGACCTGTTATGAAGTCGCTTGATAGCTTAAATTGTATGTCTCATGCGTAATACCGAGCGGTCATATAGTTTTTATAGCATTGTACAAATGGTGATTTTTCCTTTCCAGCTTTGAATAGACAGTGCAGATTAATCACGTCGCTTGGTGAACGTTGCGCATCGAATGACTCCCACTTTAGAATAGAAGAAAATAATGTAATTCAACGCGATTTATTTTCATAACAGTACACGACATTTTTAAATAATACTGACACATTAAAAGTATTACGAATATTGTTTTAATGCGTGATTACTAATATCATCTGAACGTCTGACTGATATATATTTCCGTCCTTTAGTTAATTATAATTAATAGACAAATATATTTTGTTACACATACTATATATTAAGTAATTACATAACTATGTGTTCGATTTATTTATGTCGTTGTATTGTTTAAAAATAAATGTATCCAGTTCAATCTATCTTGTCTAAATTGATTTGCTTAATTTTCTTGACACGTCCGTCATTATTAGTAGCGCCATCTATCGAATCTTTCATCATACATCTCAGTTACACATTCACTAACATGTCAATCTTTCTTTTGATACATTATTTGAATAAATCCACTCAACTATGGTCGTCGTATCCTTTATCGAATGCCCCTACGATTCAATTAAATAATTTGGGCATCAGTAGGCAGACAATCATTCCAGACCCATGGAGACGTCCTTCAGGAAAACGAAGCACCGTCCGTTTGAACGTTAATTGGCATTAAAATGGAGAAGCAATTCCCACGGTAATTAACAATTCAGAGACCTTTATAACCCGCATACGTCGACATTACAATAAATACTAAAGAACTAACTTATTAAGTTTTTATTTTAAATGTGTAATTGGATTGTTACTTCTTAAGTAACTAAATGGTCCTTATTCATTTCGATTACAACATTTTTGGAACAGTTCATTGGTTAATTTTATGTCCTAGTCGTCAGTATACATGGTAATAAATTATCCTAAACCTAGCCTTTAATTAGACGCCGTAATTTAACTTTTAAATTGAGCGAAACGGCCTAATATTAATATATTGTAACACTTTGTGTTAGTTAAATTACATAATTACGTAAACCTTTTACAGATGAGTACGATTTACTTTCCTTTCAAAACTTTAATAAAAGATTAAAAAATTTCCAGAGATTAAAAACATTTTTTTTTTGGTTTAAATGTTCGACATATTTTTTTTCATGTTTAAAAGTATTGTTTGTTTGAAGTATTCACACGTTTGTTTCGCACTCCAATAGTTCAGGATTTGAACCATTCTTTAGTCTTCAAGGTTAACATTTTAAAATTAGACTACTTGGGATTAACAATTCGCTATTTCGTGAAACGTGTCAAGGTGAAGATCATCTAAGCAACGTCAAACCGGTTCTATCAACATAGAAGCAATAGTGTATATATTGTTGTGTTACGGCTTGGTTTCACACGTGCTTATTAAAAATTAAGCTTATTAAAAATATTTTCGTTGATCCATCAACATACAAATAATACTGTTAATCTAAAATTTAGTCATACTATAAATTTATGTCATACTATAGATTAAAGGGTTTTAAAGTTATTGATTAAGCACGAATAGGTTCCCTGGGCCTAGTACGAAAATAACCGAGAAATTTTTAGCATCGACATTGACAAAATTTTGTACAGCACCCTCTATCGGGTGGAAAGTACATCGAAATTTTATCGTGTTCGGTGCTTCGACGCATCATTTTATATAATTCATATATCTTTAACTAAACACGTTGTATAATACAAGAGCTGCAAGTCGTTACAATCGAATAACAATAGAACAATGATCAATCTCAAACAGATTGCCGATACCGATACTGAACCAGCCGACTGGAAGTGATTGGCATTTTTAATTAACTATTATAGAATTAATGTTCCCTTCCACTAATGTAGTGTAGTGTATCTTGAATCATTGTTATAATAAGAATATTTTTGTCAAATGTAGCATTTCATCTCGTAAACTATTTGATCATTTATACAATGTAAAACTAAGTATGCAATTCTCTTTGTTGTTCAAACCATCGTCATAATGATAATGATGAATGCTACCAATGTAATAATAAGTCCATTATCTTCCATATTTTCCATTACTAACCGTAGTTATTAATTAGTTTTCACTTAATTTATTTGTTTATATTTTTAGTTAGGTTATTAAATAGAGTAAGGTTGTCAACCCCTGCCGGCGTATTGACAAGGCGGGGTCGGGGTCGGCGCGTGTCAGGTGCGCGGGCGCAGTGCACCTTGCTTCCTCCTGCAACTGCTCGCCGCCGCCTGACCGCCCTTCCTTCCTCTTTTATTGACTCCGTCTTAAATGTAATAAGCATTTTCTTAAATAGCTTAGTATACTAAAGCGTATAAATAAATTTACTTCAAAATTTTAGTTCAGTTACAGGTTTGTATGCGGGATTCGTGATGTTATTTTCAATTATATTTAAAAAGCAAATCAATTTTTAATATTCACCGTGAGTCACAAAGAATTTCTTTATTATAATCAAACTGTGTTATAATGTAATTCATTATTTTTTAAAACATTAGCAGATTTTTGTTAATTTACTAACAACTACCACTCCAACTAAGTTCTAGGCTTGTGCTACGATATGGTCCATGATAATAGTCGCATCACGGGATTCGAACTATCGACCACGTGATTGGAAATCCATACCCTTGATGGCTACTGGCGCTCCATTAATAACGCTGTTAATGGACTAACACAAATTGAATCATAAGTGCAATTTAGATGGTCCTGTACGTTCACAGCAGTCTTTAGGGTCTGCAGAGTTGATATTCAATACAAAATGCAATAATCGAATGCAGATATATACGAGATCAATTTTCTTTGCAACTTTCATGATATAAAACACCATTATTTATACTCGGGAACCGTGCGACTCGAAATTTGAACCCAAGCTCGTGACTCGAGCCCGTTCGACTGGTTTCATACGAATATCCGCACTTACACAGCAACGAGAAAACGTTTGATCGGCGCATGTCGTCTTTGTTTAGCATTATATTGGAAGAGAGAGATGCAAGGTTATACTATACTTATTTTACGTCTTAATAGTAGTGCATTGCACAGAGTTCGTATGAAATGTAGGCTAATAATATATATGAGCGTCTACGTTATTTTCCTAAAGATTTTTTTTAATTCAGTACCAAAAGTATAGATGTATTATAACTCCATCGTCATGGAAATTTAATCATTATCTCCAAACTATAGAATATATATTGCAATAAAGTTGCAATCTAAATGTTAAACGTATTATAGCATTACTATGTTCCGACTTACTGTTTGTTTCTGATAGCCTGGTACCGTGAGCTTTTATATGACTCGAAGTGACGAAAAAACCTTACATAGAAATGTCAAACGGACAATGCCTTTTTATAGATTTAATGTAAAAAAATAAAGTAAAAAGAACCCAGAAAGTTAAAAAACTTCGAATGCTTGTTAAGTCTGTATTTACGATTACTTACTTAGAAACAATAATCGATTTTAAATAATTTTGTTAGTATATTTTCTTCTTCTTAGACTGATTTAGACGAGATTTTTGTTCGTTATTTTTATTTTAATTCCTCGCTAATAAAGTCGTGAGCTAACAACGATTTCTTAATCGTGTAAAATGTTTACATATCTATTTAAAAAAAACAATACAAATCTCAATGTATTGTATTTTATCTTGTATGTCGTGTATGCTCGCAATGCACATACATACATTTTCTGTATTATTTCTATCTTTGTACTGATCAGTTAGTTATCTTGCTTTTGTTGTAACTGGTTTAGTGAGAAATGCGTCATCTGATTGAATTTTATGAAGTCACCGACTTAGAAATGAGTTGTCCAACAAAATTTTTTGCACAAACTTTTTCACGGTCGACTAAGTCAAGGACATTAGTCATACAACATTTATAAGCGATTGCTTAGTCGATATTAATCAAAATCACTTATCAATTGATAAAGGCATTCATGTGTACAAAGTTTCTGTTTTACAGTAAACTGACGGTTGATTTTTTAAAGTTACTAGATTTTTTGGATGGAATAAATTATCAAAATGTATTGTATGACGAAGAACAAATTAGTAAAGGTCTCTAAACCCGGGTAAACAAAAAAAAATAAACACACACCCTGCGCCCCAGATCCCTGGCCTTATTAATGTTGGGGGAACGTAAGGGCAGTATAGCGCTGCCCAAAAAAACTGAGAAGACATGTCCAACTGAACATAGTTTTATAAATCTCAATGTTTTTGCTTCTAGGAAGAGATAAATTTTTTACAATTGTAAACAAAATTATTATCTAACATCATCTTTTAATAATAAAGTTATTAATTTATATTAAAAAATAATAAATGACTTACCTTAAGACGAATGAGTCCTAAAGCAGTTCCGTCATCTTCCAAATGTCATTGTCGCGAGGTGAGAGATCAATGGAGATGTTCATTTTACATTTGTGTTGTTTTGTGAGTTACGTCCGCTTTTAACTTTGTTGCTATTGATATTGTTATAATTATTGTAAGATCATATACTATCTATAAATAAAAACGATTTACTCGAAATTAAGGGCTATTAGGCTTTTGTAAACCACTATATCCAAAACCTGATGACTCAGTTAACTTAAAAACAAGTTTTTTGTACATTGTTAAGAACGCATCAGCGTTTTCCTTCACTTTATCCTGTCTTTTTATTCTTCTTTTACATTGACTCGTTAGAAAATTATTCATTTGTTTTTATGTTATAATTTTAACACTTGGTTTGTAATGATAAAAAATAGTATTTTTTTTCTAAGAATGTGTTCTTGAAGTACGATAACTATACAAGGTAAAACAAAATCCGTTATATATTAAATGGTGGTCGATATACAAAGATACAGAAAAAATAAAATTGTACAGCGATAGGCGTCAATCCTGCCAACATATATCTCAGTCAAACTAAAAGGAAAGGAACAATTGCTGATAAAACATTTTTTGATACATCAAGTTTATCTTTTAAAGATTTTATTTAGTATTTACTGTTTTTTTTAATACGCTGAAAAAGATGTTCCTACTATTGGATTGTCGGCCTTCGTCACGCCACATAATTCACCGGTTGACTTCTTCCAAGACCTTATTTGCAAGAATCTGACCTTCCTCCCGCACAATATAGAGCATGATGGAAAATAAATCATTTCGTCTGTTATTTAAGAATATGTAATTAGTAAATTGTAAAATGGAAGTAAAATGTAAATAAGATAATTATAATTTCAAGAAAGTTAAATCTAAATGTTTTTTTTACTCATTCTGCAGGTATACTAAATAATTTTGTTGTTAGGACATAAAAAACCAAGATTTATTACAAAACATAATTTGATAACAATGACGAAATAATTCAATAAGTAAAAATTTCAACGCCTGTCGTAACTTTTTAGCAAAAACTTGATCTCAGGGAATCTTAAAATGTTTTAAGAAAAAAAGACGATTAATTATGTTTTTTTTTAATTAAAATATTTTCAATATAAAGTATTACAATACTTAATAAAATGGATATGCCACAAATCTATATTTAATCAAATGCGAAAGCATAAGGAATAACAAATGATTTTTAAGAAGGAAACGACATTAATTAATTCGATTAAATATCCTATTTAATATTATAGGCAGCACTGACTACAATACGTATTTTATTTATGATACACAGAAATATGTTCATGGCACATGATTAACTAGATATTAAAAATTAATATCAACATTTAAAATCAAAATTTTAAGGTTATCTTGTCAAGTTGACAGGAATGATTGAATTTGAATACAATTATTATAGATATTTATAGAACATACCGAAAGCCTATACGTTAAACAACTTATTATTAGGAACTGAACAAACTTATTGTTAATAGAAAATAACTAAATATATTCACAGCTACAGATTATAAAGTAAAATATATGTTAAATATTTATAACCCCGTAGGGAGGAACTGGTAACATCTTAAAAAGTACCTAATAGATAATATTAGTAAATGATACAAATTTACAAAGACATATTTAAACTAATAAAAAGCGGACACAAGCAAGTAAACCATTTCTAGGTGATCAGTTAGAAAAAAAATCGATCTGATTTTATTAGGAATTTTGGTGTGGATAAATTAAGACTTTTTAGAAAATGAGCAAAAGTCATCGACTTTTTAGCCAACGTTATGCATTGGACAATTGTTGTTAGTTCGTTTACGTGACAGAGAGGGCGCCACGGAAGCGGTGGTCGAGGCTGCCGTAAGAGGGCCGGTAGACAGGCGTTCGTTGGCTCCAGGGACTGCGCCTGTTCTTGGAGCTCGTGCACGCTATCAGGCTGTTCATTGCGGGCGGCCGGGACCGCTCCACGCTGATGCCGCAACGACGACTGGAATCGTTTTAATACATTTAAGGTGATGTTTCGATAAATGCCCGAGAATCAAGGATACCTCAGAATGTAAATCATTAGATATTTACTTGTGGGTTTTAAAGTGAAAGCACATGAATTTTACCTTTTAACCCTTGGCGGGGGCATAATGTACTTGTCACCAATGAGCACACTCTCGTCTAGAGTTCCATCCAGCTGTAATAAGTCCCCTGCCGACACTGACACGTCCATCTTGGTGCTGCGGTCGCATACCCACAGGTACAACATTACTACCAACATCTGAAAAATAATATATCCCAGACCAATTGTAAATGTCGTCGACTTATAAAGTTTAATCCCGGCTTCACATTTTAAACCTTTAATTTAAATAGTGAAATAACTCACAACGATGACATGCAGAATGAAAACGAACATGGTAGAGTTTCTGAAGCCAACGGAGTCGAAGAGCAGGCCGGAAACAGTCGGTCCTACGAACGCCCCCAGCGCGAACACCGACGTCCACATGCCCGACACCAGGCCGTAGGTTTCTATTGAGTTTGGTAAACCATTGGCTCTGTAAAAAAATATGAAATTTAAATAAACTGGCTAAGAGTGAGAGATATAAACAACGAATAAATTCTTGGTAATTACAATATTACGTAATTTTTAAGGATACTTATTAGAAAGAGTTTGTAATTATCATTTTAGAATACTACCTGACTGAAAAAAAAAACAAAGCACTATTGTATGTTGAAAGTGTTTAAAATTAATTTCTAAAATGATCGACGTACATAGCTGTACCGAGAGCATCCGAGAACGACGCAACTAGCTGACTGCCCATGCCCAGTCCGTGGAGCACCAGGCCCAATATTGTCATCCACATCAATCTGAAAGAAGTAAAATTAAGCTTCAAATATAAATTACTAAGAATACTGAACTTTTGCTATTTCGAATAACAATTAAGGCACAAAATTTAAAACTCTAAAATTGATAATTTCATGTGCTTTAGCACTATTGATATAGACGATATCTTGACTACACCGGACATCATACGAGTGACTGTTCGGAACATAACTTTAACTTAACTTAACTCAACTTAACTGTAGTATATTAAAGGAATGCGCAGTGACCTTAGGCACCAAGGTTTATAAAAATACTATTAACAGGAGATACTAAGATCTCTGATTCAAAGGTTTTTAGCCAAGTCTAATCTACAATAAATAGTTCTTAATCGAATTGTAATTATAAATTAATATAATGATAGTAAAAAATATTTACGTAGGCATATCAATAAAAGGCGCAGGTCCGATAAGCAGGAAGCCACTGGCGACGAACATGCAGCCGATTACAGTCACGTATTTTGGCTTGATGGAGGGATGGTCGCACATCCAGCCCCACACCGGCGCCGATATCGCGTACACACCGCCGTTGATCACGAACATTAGGCCGAGAATCACCGGAGAGAATTTAAACTGGAAATAACGTCGTCCATAGACATGAGTATAACGACTGTAGTCACGAAAAAGTTTCTTTTTTTATTTATTTGCAGCATAGTTTTTAGGATTGGAAAATATTTAACAAGACAGACCTGTCTTAGATGTGGCTCGAGCGTCGCCTGCAAGAAGCCGATACTTAAACTTGTCGACATGATGCTGATTGCCGCTAGTAATACGCCAGGGATTTTGAGCAGTGTGAACATTGTCGCTGTTAACAATAATTATAACTTACAAGTAATATTTACAACAATGTTATATAGTCCAGTTCTATAATATGTAGTAGAAATTACTACAAATTGTTTAACAATAAGTAGAATACTTACGTCCAGTTGGTTTCAAGTCCTCGTCGTCATTGCATTTCGGCAGCACTGCGTAGCTCATAACAGCCGTACAGAAAAGCGTGGCGCCGAGCACGGCGAAGGGAAGGTAGTAGCCGCCGAATCCGTACAAAGCGCCTCCCAGAGTAGGACCAACTATTAGACCGAGTCCAAAGAAAGTTTCAAGGGAAGCCTAGAAATAAATATTACGATATTCAATAATTGACAAATTCTTAAAATGCTCTCCTGTAAATCTACGGCTATACAATTGTAGACGCTTTCAAAAAATAGTATTTAGTTTACTTTTTTAAGAGCGATACATAATCTAATCAACTATTACGTTTGCGTCTTCATTTAAAAAAACGATGACTTTAGCATTAAAATAGCAATATTTCGATTAGAACTCTCTGCAATATGATCATCAGTAGGCCCAATACTTACGAACATTGTAGCGACATTATTAGGGAACTCTTTGGCGATGATGGCGAAGGATGCGGTGAGGAAGGCCGCGTTGCCCATCGCCTCCACGATGCGGATAATGAAGCTCAGCGTTATGAACGGGACGTGGCCCTCTATGTTGTCAAGTAATCTGGAATATTACAACAATCAATTAAAAGCAATCCTTCTATCGAGGAAGCATCTATGCCATTTCTGCTAGTGCCCAACATAAAACATCAGCGCAGTTCTCATATCCAAATCATAAGTTTAATAGGTTAGTACGTAGGTAAGTGATTTGGAAATAGTTGTTCAGTGACTTCATCAAGATATGAAAAAATACAATTCATGCGTTACGTTTTTTAAACAGTAATTAAAGTTATGTTTGAAGTAAGTCCGTATAAACCTATTTTTAAGTAAAATTTGGTGTTTAAAACTATCACTTTTGTCATTGAAATATTTAAATGCGGAAACCTCAACTTAGCTCAACTTAGCCGGATCCTTATTTATTTTAAACGTATTTTATTAAAGTTACTTTTATAGTCTGTTTCAATTTATAATACAATGTTTTAAACCCATGAAATACCGATTTCGTACTTTACTAGTCAATACAAAAATAATCCAAAAGTTAATGAAAGTAGATATCCCACATAATTAACAATACAATACAAAATGACATTTGGAAAATCGACACTCGAATGCACATTTTAACACTACATCTATAGCTATAGGTTAAATATGTATGTATTAAGATTTTATTTATTATTAGGTATTACTTTTATTTTTAATATTTTTTTTTATTATTTTCCGTAACATTTTAATACTTACTTAGGAATTGCTTTGCTTTTTTTTTTATTAAAATGCAATCGAATTTCCAACAATTGTTTCTTCCTTGAAGATGTTAATGACGCAATCGCGGGCAAATACAAGTAGTCACTAAAGGAGTACCTAAGTATATATTAAGAGTTAAATCTACACTTAAAACTATAAACCGTGTACCAAACTTGTAAAGAATATATGCTTTACATTAGTTACCGTACCCAAACAATATAGCGCAGGTGCCGGTGGTCTGAATGCCAGCGTTGAAAAGCAACTTGGGCCCAATTCGGTTGAGGTGCGCGCCGTAGAGCGGGCTCACAAGGAACACCACCAGCTCGAACACGCCAAACACCAACCCGAACTCCGTAGCTGAACATCCTTTCTTCTCCGCCTACAAATCACAGATTCGTAAAATTCCACAGATCAATTGACTACAATACTAAGTTGAAACGACTGGGTAGTCAAGACAGGAATTATTTTTTAAACCTTTATCGTAAATAGCGCCCTCTATTCTGTACAGAAACATGTAATATGAAACTACAATTATTTAATTAATTATGGAAGAAAGAAATTCGTATAATTGGATCGATTCCAAGTTATGCATCTAACGCATGGCATCGAGATCGGAAATCTAAATGTTTATTCAAAAACCTAGTTATTTTTTACAATTCAATATGTGTTTCATAATTAAAGTACTTTTAACGCATTTTAATTGGATTTTGTACGTATTTTTTACTTAAATCTATATGTTTTATCGGTTAAAGGTTATCAGTACCAATGGCGACAGAGATGTAATGCGTAGACTAAATTACGCATAAGATTACCTACAACACGTGCACGAAAACATGACACTCACGTGTATCAACTCGTTTCCTTAACATAGAATAGAAAAAGATATGACTGTACTTTATAATACAGTATAATTAATTAGGTGATGAGTTTACTCTATTTTTTTTAAGAAAATACACGATCGTGTCATCGTAAAATTCGACGCAGTTAATATTAAAGTGGTGAAAAAGTTTTTAATATTATTTTTAATAAAAAAAAAAACTATCTTCGACTGTTCAGTACGTTCCAGTTTCGGCCAGTGAGCGACCAGTAATTATATATGAAACAAACGTATTAATACAAAACGTGACATCTAATCAAATTACATCTGACCATTGAACTGGACACGCCGAATTCGTATTGATATATAGATTTATTTATATCGCGTTAATTTGTAAGTTCAAGTGTCTTATGATTAAGTAATTACGACTACGCATTTTTAAACAATCAAAAAAAAACTTGATAACTCTTTAATAAATGTTAATGACCTTTGGTTAGCCGGATCACTTTGGCGGCATGTTATACTTATCGGGGATAGTAACAACTGTTATCATAGTGACCTTAGTAATTTTTAATTAGTTACCAAGTAGTCTATATGTAGTATAATAACTGGTGTTTAATAGGTGATATAATACGCCAAAAATTAAGGTACTGCTGTTTACTTTATTAAGCTAGCATTCTTACTTTCCAAGATTTATAGGTTTATTTAGATGACCCGCATTTATTGCTCTCGACTATAGTACCATTCAAATATAATGAAGGAATACAATTTCGCACGAGACGCTGCGTTTAAAATTACTTAAAACATCAGAAAATTGTAACTCATGGTAAAATAAAAAAATGTACATTTAACGTAGATCTAGTGCTATACAAGACTACGATTTAAATATAGGTGTAATGTAAGTGTAACTCTACGTTTAAACTACATAAAACAATTGGCATAATGTTAAATAATAAAATGCAATAATTGATATAAGTCGTTAAGTTAAGGGCGCCTAGTAGTTCTATTGTGAAGCTGCGATAAGAGATGACTCTGTCGGCGGGTTATCGCGTATTGTTGGCTGTCGGCGCGGAGCCAGTCGTAGGCCGTCGTGCAGCGAGCGATTGACGCGGTTACTGACCAAAAACAAGCGTCGGTAAACGTTAGTTCTCATTGCCAACATACATATGCAATCTTACTTTTATTTTATTTCATCCAACAATAAGTTTTAAGTTAGATCTGCCAGCAGTGGACACTCACGGCAGTATGACTATTATGTCATAAAAAGCTTTTGTTTTAGAAATTCTGTATTCAATATTAGAATAACATCGCCGCATATCTGTCCTTATAATATTCAGTAAGGGTTATTAAATGCATAACCTGTTGCTATCTAGTTAAAATGATATTAGATTTTGTGTTTTACTTATAAAAGGTGTTTTATTTATATATACTAATATATTCGGGGAATAACTGTTTAGCCGCTTTTACACCCTGTGTAAGTGAACCTCAGAGAGCTGAATTAGAATTACAATATTTTCGCGCGTTACGAAAATAAGCAATAAACAATTCCGTGACAAGTAGAGGTTAACAGCATTTTAGCATCGTATTATTATTATATATAAATTTGTGAATATTTGAAATAACATTTGTGTTATTGATTAATTTAAATGTTATTTACCGATATTTTCTTTCTCAACCTCCGTGTCAATGTCTGATTAAATTATCTATATTTCAATTTGGTGTACAACTATGAAACTACGCGCTGAACTTAGTAACAGAATGTTTTTAAGTTAACATTGATTAAAGTAATATAACATTAAATGTATATTATTGATTTATTTAGTTCAGAATTTTTACTTTATGAGACATTTGAAGAAATTATAAAATAACTGATTAAAGAATTGATTTTTGAACGATGACTGGTGGCTTGGGAGAAGAATTAGATGCTTCGATATTATCCGGTCTAGGGATAAATGTTGAATTCATAAAATACATTGTGTATTTAAATTATTGTTATTAATTCGAAAATTGTTCAGATTGCATCCACACATCACGTGACTCAGTCCGCGTAATTAGCAGATTTCCTATATAATGAGAAAACCTTTCACTTTCAATATGGTTTATTTTATATGCTTATTTACATTAAATGAATTAACGGGATGTTAATATGATAAATCTTTACCTACTTCGTTACTAGATTTAAGTAGTTTTTAAATTAGTAGATAAAATACTTACATTAGAAGATAAATCTTACTAATATTGTTATTGCGATAGTTTGGATAGATGGATGTTTGCTAGCAGGTAACTCGGCAAAATAGAATTGGATGAAATTTGGATTGGATAGTTTACCTGGAATAGCAATCTACTATGTTTTTTTTTTAATTTCACGTGGAGGCAAAAGCTAGTGTAATTAATAAATTTAATAATTTTTGTAGACTTTCCTTCATGTTTTGTAAAGGTTCTGTTACAACTATTATTTTGTTATAAAAATTCTACATTCTGTAGAGTACTAACAATGTCATACATGTAATGATATCATTAAATTAAAAATGTTAGCAGTTCATGGTAATTTATAAATATTCGAGTAATTTTCGCTAGTCTCATGAAATCTAATACGGTGTTATAATCTCATACAAGTCGTACTATGTTGTAATATGGAATTGGATCAGTTGAAATAATGAACATACCTCCTGTGGGTAAAACGGCGCTTGCAAAGCAACGCATAGAGCGTTACAGAAATCTGCTATTGAAATTACCACAATTATCAACCATTGTCTTCTAGAGAAATCGAAACCCATTCTAGAAACTTCTGTTCACAACTTTGATTATTTTAAATTTATTTTTAATGATGTATTTTACAAAGAACTTTTCACAATTTGTTTTTTATTACGTATCTTCCGAACTCGTGCTCTCTTCAAGAGTCGGGTAAATAACTGACGCGAAATTCCGAGCGGAGGGTAAGTAATTATATTTTGTTTATAACAAAATTATTATTCAGAATTATAAGAGATAAATACTGCTTTATCGAATCGCATGCAGTTCATAAATGATTGCGTACAATGTATATTTATTGAATCCGATCATAGCCAGCAATGTAAATTAAAATTGATAATATTTCTGTTTGCCTGTTGTAGTCGTTCAATTGACGTCTAAAGTATTGACCGATGGACAGATAACAATATTTAATAGTGAAGATAAAAAACACTTATTGAATTACTAGTTTTTATTTGCTAGTATATATAAACTTAGAAGGTTATTTATTCATATGACAGCAATTGATCGAGTTAATTACTGATGAAGCTCTATACATTGTACATTTTCACATTAAAAGAAATCTTGACTTAACCAACGCGTTTGTTTCAGCACAGAACATGGGCAGGCTAAGGTATTTTGTGCTTATTTGATTTTCGCCATTCTCCTGCTAATAGAATAGGTTGTTAGCATTGGTGAGGATTCGTTGATAGGCACTATTAAAACAAAGGAAAAGCTGTCCTTTCAGCGACATGTCCGTATTTATTGAAGTCAATGGGTGTTGACATATTAAGTGTTAAATAAATGACAATTATAGCAATGTTCAACGTATGAGGTAAATTTATTTCGTCACCTAGCGTTGTAAATTATTTAAATTAAAAAAAATTAAAACATTGTCTTACTTATTTTAAGTAATTATTATATATATTGTCATGTTTATCAGGATTTGTAAATAGAATATTTATAACAAAATAATAACACTTATAATAGTTAGATAAAATACTGTTAGACACGGAAATCGTGACGATATATTGTATTGAAATCGCAACTGTTTATGCCCTCATTGTTCAAATACTCCTCGTGGTATCAGATGACATAAGGAAAAATTAGTCGGGGCTCGGAGCATGCAGCACAACTACCCAACTCTGCGGACACGTGCTGTGTGTAAATATATCACCGGAAAATTGTGAACGCCGTCAATTTGCAATTTATCTAGGGATCATACAGACTCGGAAAAATAAAGTCTTTGGATTTACCATGCCGGGGAGAACGAGAGGCCGACATAGCGCCGTCCAATAAGACTTAGGAGATCAGTACATCGAAAGAATTAATTCACAAATTGACGTGTAACATTTTAGTATTCGAATTCCTTTGACATGCAAATTGCCCAGTCTTTACGATGTACCTAGGTAAGTTGCTAACATACGGCATTCACTGTTTGCCGGTGACAATACATCTACTATGAAGTGGGGTAACCGCACGGGGATGTCGAAAATCTCGCCCGAATATAACACATCGGTCACTTGCTTTCACTTCAAAGTACAGAGCGGGCCACGGCGCCCAACGAACTACGTCTCTATTGACAACCGTGCTTGTACACCAACGGACGCGGAGAAAAAAAAAATACGACTATTAAAAATAAGTAGTAAATCGACAACGAAATCGGAAAGTGTTATTTGTGTTTGAAGATAATGCAAAATTAATTGTAAATCAAAATATATAGAAATCTGTTTTATTTTTATAAAAAATAAAAAAAAAATGGCCGACCTATGTATTAGATCATTTTTGATTCTCTGTCTGACGATTATTTACCAGAACGGAGTGGCTGCTGAAAATGAAAAGCCAAAATTACGTGAGTATAACTTTTTTATGTACATACTTCTATAACATTACTTTTACTGAAAAAAAATAATAATTATCCTTTTCATTAAAATACGAAAAAAAAAATCAACACAAATATTAAATTAACTCCCATAATTATTACAACTGTTTACCTACATCTCAACACAGTAACACCAATTAAATCCACAATGATAACATCAATATAACTAAATATTAATAATTGAAATTTTTCATACTAGTCGTTATTGTAAATAATTAAGTTTCAAGACCTAATGTCCACTTTACATTGTTCCAATCCAGCGACCGTTTTCAACGCTGGTTTACAACTGGAAAAATATTAAACCCACACTGAAATACACGCATTGGACCGCACAATAATCCAGCTTAGAATTCGATCGCTAAACAGCAGTCAAGTAAACGGGTCATAATTCCTAATTTCCGAAACAAAATCAATTTTCGTCTAGAAATTATCTACCATTGCTGATAGATACTATCTATCGTCTAGCGGTGCCGAAACTCTCGGTTTAGCAACGCTTAGAATAATGTCGAAAAATAACCTTTACTTTATTGTGATGTAGTTCAATTGGCATGTATGCTCGGACGTTACAATATGATGCTTGTCAGATTATCTAGCATTTATCGATTGGCAAAATATCACAATAATAATTTAAAAAGACACACTTTTTAACCTTAATGTAATGAACTTGTAATTAAGTCCATATATCAGACAAATACAATGTAATAATTTTTCTTGCCTTGCGGATTATCGACCTCTGTCCCACCGCTAAATGATATCGTACGCCGTTTAACACATGCAACTGTAAGAACGCTACCTTAGTAAGGATTGTGAAATTCAAATATAATTCAATTGTGTTACTTAAATTAATGCGTAATATGAACAGTGTTAGACAAGATTAATCTAGGCTTCCAACATTGCAAACGAAAGCAGTGATAAAGATATTATATCTGTGTTTGTTTGTGTCAAGTCATTCGTGCCAAGGCCGCTTTCGGCTGTTACAAGTCTCTTCCGGCGACGAAATCCCATAGCAAATAACTACTTAATTTGTTAAGCAAATTATCTAGGATACCATTTTTTTATTTATGTTGGAATATATAAAAGCTTTAACATTGAAAGCTCTTTAGTATTCTATAAAAGATAACGTAGCATGGACAAATAACAAAGATACTGTAAATATCGTTTAATAACCATTATCAAACTCCTTATGCCAGCGGGCTTAAAGTAAGTTTAAGTAGATATATTAACCTCATGTTAGTGTTATCACACAAGGGATATTATAAAGATTTTTTTCCATAACTGTCCAAAAGGCCAATACGCTTTTATATAGCGACAGTTTTTGATCTTCGCTTAGCATTAAATTTCGTGCCAGATACCCATAGCTTCACCAATGTTCGATACAATTTATTTAGTGTAGGTTTCCACTGCCAATATGGCTGTAAAACATTCTGTTATTGCTATTTAAAAAAAAACCAGGATGACATTATACTTTTTCTACAATTCGAAATTGATAGTTCATAGTACTATATTTAAATTATCATATATTCTGTGCATTACTTTTGTTTCTTTTTTACATTAAATACGTAATTGGATTCTTCCGGTATCACTTAATTTTGAGGTGGACCACCAACTCGAATACAGTGCCATTGAAAATAATAAATATTTATATAGCTTTATCTTTACTTTAATGACGTTATTTAAAACAGGACCAAAATTTTAAAGGCAATCAGCAAACAATATAATATTGAACTAAAGTTTTCCTTGTTTGGCGATGGAAGGTTGAACATTTTTCAATGTCATATCATGTTTAAACTGCATTCATATTTCCGACTAAAGCCTATTTATTCTGAATGTGCTTGAATGGGTTTTTAAAGTAAAACAATACTCTTCACTGACAATACTATGTAAAATATTAAGATTTATTCATAGCCGGAAAATCACTAGCTAATTTTATTTTTTAACATTTTTGCGCTATAAATACTCAAATGGTTTTTTAGAGGACCTTCAGCTCCAAAGTTGTTTCTATTTCAAAGCCTATGAATTATAAAATGTTTTAAATTGATAACAAGTTATATTTTAATATATAATGACCAAGTTAAAGTAAAAGGTTTCCGGACCAACTTGTTCTCGATGTAATACAATTTTTTAAAATAAAAAAAATCCTTTTGTCAGCAAAAAAACTGAAAATGTAAATAAACTTTATATACTAATAAGACTTTAGAGATTTAAATAAAGCTTAAATAAAACAAGCTTTTATAAAATTGTTAAGGAAAATAAAACATTTGTATCCGCAACTGAACAGCAACGTTTTACATTGGTATAATAGTCACGTAGCAAAATGTCATCACACAATTCTAAACGAGTTATTGTCCTCGCTGAGTAAACATTGCGACCAGCCCAGTGTGTGCCGGCCCTAACGTCTCTTTGTCTTGTTATAATAATAAACATACCTCCGTAATTACGCGTATGAAAATAACTATTACGTGAAATTCGATTTAAGTTATCAGCCGACACGCGCTGGTTCCGTTATTATAAAGTAAATCAATTAAAAGGTTACATTGTAATCGAGCTATAGTAAATTGATTTTATGCATATGTTGAGAGAATGGTGAATGAGCTTAAGTGTTTCGTATGATCATCGATATCAAGTCATTTGTTTTAACATCAACGCAACGGAAATTGATGTAATAGAAAGATGACCCGTACAATGTTACAATCTCAAAGACTTGGTAACGTTTCTGTGATGTCCTGTCTTGACTAAGAATTCAAATGATTAAATTAGCAAACGTTAGTCCTATATCCTATACCTATACCCCATACTTATATTAAACACAATAACTAGATTAATTTTTCATTATCCTCTACCATTATCCTTGTGATTATTAAGGAATTAGTGTGATAAAGACAATGGGTCGTGAATTTTAATAGACAAGGCTGCGACTACCTCCTTGAAGTTCCGATGCTGTTTTATTTACGATCGGACTTTGTTGCCCGCTTTGAATACCATATTATTACTGTCTGTTGAACTATCCAGCCTTACTTGTCCTTACGCCTAGTCTGTGCCTTAATAGTCACCGTATACGTGATATGAATTAAGTAGGTTAACAATTGGGACATCCAATGCCCAAATACAATCACAAAAATTCAACGTCGGCATTGACCTAACAATTGGTGCAAGTGGGAAAACCGTTGTGTGCGACACATCGTTATGCCGGCATCAGTTACGTAACATTATTTAACACAGCAAATATTGATATAGTTAGCGGTTACGATCATTTTGAATGCTAATTACTTCGATATTCGGAAAAGTATTGAGTAATGAAACATCCATGGTATAGTAAAATTTGTTAAAACCAATCTAATAGCTAGACCAAGACTCGGACTACACATACATAGTAAATACATTTTAGACGAGTTTATTTACATCTTAAAGTCTTTTATTTATTTCTTTTATTTTATTTATTTATTATTTACAAGGATGACCAACAGCTTACCAATTTAGATTAAGGGTAAAGTAAAAATGGTTCACTGGAGTTAATAGTAAAAATTTAGAAACATAACCACATCCTATTTTTAAGAATTAATCGTAATGAAATGAACATCACACGCTTGACTGTTAATACTTAAGCTATAATAAGCTACACTATAGCTATTTCCAAATCATCTGAAATTATCAAGAGACACAGTCTGGCGTCTTCGCAATCGCTTCCTCGGGAGCCTTGACATCGGCGCTCGTTGCGTCAGTGCTTTGCGAAACTCTTTTACGAAGTAACGTCACGCTTGCGATCCTACGCCCTTTTTAGCGATAATTTCGATCTTTCATGGTGACAAGATCTTATGACGGTTTTGATTAACGACCTTATTAGTAAGATCAAAAAAACATGTTGATTAAAATTTATTGATTAAAAAGAAGGCTACGATTTTCTAATGTAACGCTTTACTATATTGTAGTATATAATAGAATTCAAGGGAAATGAGAAATTATACTATACTTATATAAGTAATTTTACCTAACCGCTCTAAGATAAAAAAAAAATAAACCGATAACGCGTTGATTAAATAAGTGTTAGATATATATGGTAATGGCCATTGGTGTTATTCAAATTCTTAATATGTAATCTTTGTTACGCTATTTTTATAATTGCTCTGAAAAATTAACGCATAATAATTTCTTGAACTTGAACGAACATGGCGGCGGACGCGCGTTTCTCGTACAAGGTCACATCTCATAACCAGCCTTACATAATAAAGTGGTCGCAACTCGTAGACCCACTTTATAATTTGTTTTTTTTTTTTATCAACGACATAATCGGCGACACTAGATTCGGCCAAGATTTTCTGTTGAACGTTTGATATAGAAACTAAAATTACAGAAGATATTATTATGATCTATGTTATTCGAACTTTATATCTAAGTAATGGCTGGTTACTGTAAAAAAAAAAACAACAAAAGAAAACTTCATTCTAACGCAGCTAATATCTTCTTATCTAGAAAAGGTAGTTTTTATTTAATAGTTTAAACTTTAAATTTATCGTTTAAATGTATTTGTCTACGTCAATTTATTATGTATTGTATAATATTTATTACAAAAACTATTCTAATATCTAAAGACATAAAAAAACAATTTAACTAACCTACTTAAGTATATTTTTTATTACATAAAAAGGGTTAGAAGTAACCTTTGTTTTTTTAACAAGTCTAATGCAATATACTTTTTTTCTTATGCAACAAGTCATGCAACATTGATGAATTACATTTACCACACAACCGTTACACCGTGTAGTTACAAGATTATGTTAAGTTGTATTAAGGAAAAAATAACTTTTAGATGTAATTTCGCCATTCTGTTTTATTTTTTTTGTAAAATATCTGCTTGTTAAACTATCAACCAATATTCAGTATAGTATCATTATCGTCATTATTATCGACCTGGCCTTTACCTAAGGAGTAATACTCAGTACTACTGTTCCATACATCTCTGTCAGCAGTCATTTCTGAACTGACTCCCTTCTTACGCATATCTTCTTTCACACAATTCATCCACATCTTGTTTTGTCTTCCTCTACCTTTATAGCTATCCACGTAGCGATGTTTTTATTTGTTTTAGAACTAAGTTCCTGTTGGTTTTAATATTAATTTTATTACAAATCAGATTTCTTGACGATTTTTTTAAGGGTAAAGTAAAGTTTACCATCTTTGACGCGCTTTTGATGCGCCAATAGCCTAAACGGACTACCGATCTAGCGGTCGTGGGTTCGAATCCCGCTATTTGACTATTGTCGTGAACCATATCCTTAAACAAACATTTTCAAGATTACCAGGAATTGTTACAAGAAATGTTAGTAAACTGACTTAAATCTACTAACATTATATATTAAAAAAAAAACATGCTTGGATCAACAATATTTCGTCAGATTATATAATTTTGTACTGCCATGAATTTAAATTATCTGGAATTCACTATGTGCGTTTTATCTTTTGCAGCGGACTACCTTCCGTCGTGCCAACGAAGTGACCCCGAGCTGGACACGTGCATAAAAAACTCTTTCAACAGTCTCCGACCGCACTTAGCCCGTGGTCTCACGGACCTTGGTGTGCCCCCAGTTGAGCCACTGCTCATCGACCGCCTCGTCATGGAGAACTCCGCCGGACCCGTCAGGGTCACCGCTGCTTTTAGCAACATAACCGTGATCGGTCCTAGTAACTACACGGTTACAAAGATCAGGTCAGTACGATAGTATTCAATCGTTAGTCGTATTGTTTGTATTCAATTTTCACTATTTCATCAGAGACTTGCATTGCTAAAGATGATACATACCTAATGTGAAATAGCAAAATTAAATGTCATTGACGAATCTCGAGTATCGGTTGCGAAGCGTTATTTAATTGTGCAATAATGTAAAAATCACAAATATTCTTTGAGACATTCTTACTAAATGATTATACACAGAATACAGTCAAGACATCGTGTTGCTGTTAATTGTATGGTACTAATTTGATCACGTGATTTTAATTGCAACATAGCCATTGGATTAAATTGAAGAAGAACTAAAACTTCATGGTCAATGTCTACATACATTACGGTAGCACTGTGTTGTTAACGTCATCAGCTTATATATATCATCAACAAGGGCCTCAAACATACCTTAAGATAAGGGTTAGGGATCATTACATATGGTCAATAACGCTGTCCCATTGCGGATTGGTTGACTAAACATTTGTAGACTTCATGATTTTTTTTTCGCCATGCTGGTACCGACAATGATGTTCGGAACAAGCATACCTTTAATAATTTAATAATTTCTTATTTACTTTCAGATCTGATTTGAAGAAGATGCGTATCGACATGGGGCTGGCGTTGCCGCGCATCGAGGTGTCCGGTCAATACCAGGTGTCGGGTCAAGTTCTGCTCTTTCCAGTTCGATCACAAGGAAACTTCTGGGCCGCTTTCAGTTAGTTTCATATTTTTTTTCTTCCTAAACAGTAAAGAAAAGCTACTGACTTAGTTTTCAATAAAAATACCAGTTCACAATTTCACGTTTTTCCTAAAGTATTTTTTATCGATAAAATAATGAAATAGATCATCGCTTATAAATGTTACTGTAAATAATAAATAAATTTTAATTTAAAAAAAAACGATAATACATTAATAATGAAATCAGTAAAGAAACTTTTTTTAATAAGATTTTTTTTCCAGTTGATGTAGCGGCTATAACTAAAATTTATGGAAAGGAGGTTGAACGGGATAGTGAAAAATACATGTCTATCGAAAGATTGCTGGTTGATTTCAAGCTTAAAAACTCTCGGTTCAAAGTGAGAGATACCGTTAACCATGGTAGTGTTATTGGTGAGTGATGTTAAACGATTTTATTACAAACATTAAACTATTAAAACTTTCGTGAGCTATTTCACTATACTACTTATAAAACGGCTTAACTCACGTGTAACTCGGTGCCAGTACCGACTACCGGTCAGTACCGATGGGCTCGAAACTACTCGGTACTGACACCAAGTTACACGTAAGTTAAGCCGTTTTATAAGTGATATAAACATAAGTTAAAACGTTATATAAAAAAATAATTTGACTAACTTGTAAAAAATGATCTTAAAACTGATAGTAGCTGTTAATAGAATAATAAAATTTTTTCGTCCCGTTAATTTATAAACAGAGGTGAAACTTACAAAATTATATTTTAAAATTCCAGGTGAAGCGATGAATCAATTCCTGAACAACAATGCACCGGAAATTATAGAAGAAATGAGACCAGCGGCTTCGCTGGCAATCGCCAAACATTTCCAGACGTTCCTCAATGCTGCTTTCGCCAAGATCCCGATAAATCTCTGGCTTAAACCTTGAAAACTTTCTACGTTTATATTTAAATTAATCAGTGATATTGTTTGAATAAGTGAGTTTTTTTTATAGATAAAGGACTCAGTGCACACTGCAAATAATACTAAAGTTTGCTGATCGTGGTCTAACAGCCAATTGAACTGTGATCGTTTGCGTATTTGTCATGTTTGTGTATGCCGTCAATTCCATCTTACGTTTCATTTTTTCTTTTTCTTTTATTTATTTTGATTGCATTTTTATGCTTCATTAGTTATATATCATTAGTAAATATGTTACTTATTAATTTTGAAAATATTTGAAGTCTTTACATTAAATAATTTTAAAACGTATGTTATGTTAGTTCGTAATTATTTATTTAAGTTCAAAGTGAATTTTTCATGAAGTACATAATTTACTTTAGCTATTTAATATACCAATGAAATTAAATATGTGTTATTACTGTAAGAATAATTAAATTGATTTAGAATAAAAAAAAAGACTTTGTTAATTTTAGTGTTAACAATAAATGGATAGGGACTACAATTATTCAAAGACACGACAAGTAAATAAATATTTTATTAATCTAAAGGTTTAAAATATACACGACATTTAAAAATATTCTGATTAACTCTGACACTCCAATGTCGAACCACCTACGCAGAATCTAAACAGAACATAGTTATTACCGCAGCGGACACCGACATTAAATAAAATTACTTTCCTGCTATCATAAGAATATATCATCAGCATTTAATGTACCGAAAGCATGGTCAGCCAATGGCTTCAAGAATTCGCGCAACGCTTCCTCCATTGGCTCTTGAAATTCCTTCGCCAACTTCTGCCAGTTTTCATTCAGAAACTCATTCATAGTATTACCTGTTACAAAGTAATAGATATTAAATCCTTATATTTCAATTAAATATATCACGATAGGAAATTGAAGGAAAAATGTGTTAAAAAATATTACAGTAAACCAATCTTTATATCTAACATTATAAATTCTTATTAATGTGTGTCACTATACTTTGTTACCATTAGTATCTAAGAGCCTGGCATTTCTTAAACCAATTGAAACTGTTACGTTGACCATTTTAGACCCAATAGCCTGATAGTTACGGACCATCGAATCTGTAGTCGTTGATTCGAGTCTCGCTAATCTATTATGTCTTTAATCATATCTTCGTGTTTATTTCATTAGAAGCTTGTTTTGAATAATCTGCTAACACTTGATTACTTTTCTTAAACATTGAATATTACTTACCTAGTTCGCTATCGCCATTAAATAGGTTCTCCAGGTTCATAGAGGCGGATCCTACGTCAAATTTGACATCGAATTTTTCACAACCGAGTGCGTCGACACCGTTCTCCCGATGTAATCTCCCCAAAGCGATTCTCAACACAGCGTGGATGTCACCTGTGTAATACACTTAATTGTTTTGTCTTGGTTTCTATAGGCTGGTTTATAGGTTTATTTATTATAGGCTGGTATTACTGGTTAGAATGCGATAATAATAAAGACTTAGAGTTCAGGAAGGAATCTTAAAAAAATAAATAATTTGTATTACCATATTTAGCTGAGAAGTTCCCATCTCCTTCTACTGGTAATAATAGAAGCTTGCCAGATAGATTATAATGTCCTTTCATTCTCAGTTCAGGTATATACAGCCTGGCGATTACTTCATGTTTTGATGAGTTAACTCTGTAAATAAAACGGGTGAGTACCGTGTAAATCAATTATTGTAGGTCGTTGTCGGTACCGACTAGATTCGAGCGTATCGGAGGCTCTTCTTCAGGGTGAGTGGAATTGGTACGATAGCGCGTTCGTGGTCTGTCGCTCACTGTCGCCAAAACTAATCATTACCGACACCAAATTTATACGTGAGTTAAACCGTTTTTATAAGGAATATAGTGATAAATCCCACGAAAGTTTTAAAAATTCAAATATTGTAGGATTAAGAATGCATAGAAAGATTCTGCTGCCCTATAAATGTTATAAACTTTGGTCATTGTCATAATATGTCACTCATTTAAGACAACAAATGAATCTTGAATTTATATAAAGACTTACTCGACTTTAGTGATCCGCATACTGGACGGTCCCTTTACGGAAACATTGGTGTAAGTAGAGGACATGGAAATCGGGCCGGACGATTGTTGAATCGTTAATGTCGGGATCATCAGCGGCTCGCAGGGAGGGATTCCATATTTCGGCAGCCCTAGAAAATTTTACACGTTACAATTTTTTATCATACAATCACGGGTTGTACCAGTGAGGATCGACAGCTTTGTGTGCTCGGCGTACGGCTATCAGTATTGCCATGTTTGTTGAACGTCATCTGATCGGCCCAAAATCAATAAAACAATATCATAAACTTCACTGTCATAGTTTAATACAATTCGTTATTTGAAAAGATTAACAGATAATCATCAGATAAGTGTTTTCGAGAAAGAATTTCTGTCGATAGACATTTGTTTAATTTGAATAAAAATAAATAAAAAAAAAACACATAAAAAAAATGAATGAAACTTACCGGTCCCCAGCTCTGGTATGTAAACATTAAGTGCGTCTTTTAAACATTCTGATAATGCTTCCTCTTCTCGTGGACACATGAATCCGCCGACTGCAAATTCAATTTCCTTTCAGATTTTCAAACTTTCGTGATCATGACTATTTTGATGTTCTACTGAAACTGGATTCTTACATGATTTGGCCCAAAAATTAACAACCAGTAATATTTTTAATTTTAAATGTTTCGTTGTGAAATATCGACAGCTCAAAAAGTCCAATTGTGGTGAGAAGCCAAGTTCTTTCGAACATCTTTATTTATATAAAGGTAAAATATTTATTTATATAATTATATAGAAAAAATTTTATTCGTTGAACCTGGATAGAAAACAAATAATTAATACTCACAGTTAATATAATCATCATCGTTACCAAAACATGTATTAAGAACGGCAAATAACCATATAAACTTCCACATTATAAAAACGTACACGGAAATCAAATGAAAAATATAATTTCATCTTTCTATTTAAGTAGTCGCTTTAAAACGTGCCAATGTTCATAAAGATATATTTATCTCAATCAATTATCTCACGTTCCTTATATTCGATCAAAGAAAAGCGATTAAATTATGCAATACAATATTATCAAGTTTTATATGACAAACAGTCGTAGAGATAATTTCTTCTTAGTGTTGAACTTTACAAGTAAATTATGAACAAAATGAACTTTCGTTACCTTTACTGTGTGCCTAGTGATCTATTTGTACCTATACTGTCTTACGTCATCAATTTCGCGATCACCGCGACTAGAACAACGACCCTGCGGTTTACTCAACATTGCAAAACTCAAAGGTTAATAACCTTATGAACTAACAGGTTATCATAGCCAAAGATATAGTAATGAAAGAGTAATGATAAATAATAACTGATTGGTGTCCAATATTGTCAAACAATCATTTGCATAATTAGATGATTGCTTTTGTTAATAAAAAATGACCGACAGTGCAATGTGCACCTTTTATAGTGTCGTCAGATATACGACCTAGAAATGAATTAGCTAAAGCAAAGTAATCTTTCTACCGGACGGTTTAAAGTTGTAAATTCATTGTATGTATGTTGCAATGTCGTAAGTCGATGACGTAAGAGATGGCAGGCCCGCGGACACCGGCGCTGGGCTGTCGCCGCGGCACGCTGGCATACTTTCGACGAAATGACACTCCATTGACATAGTCAGCTGTTGTGACAGTGTTTACATGTCACAGATTACGTAGGGTGTGTTGATGTATGTCAACCTTTTTGGCTAAACGTCCTTGACCCTAAACGAAGAAGCTTATGCAATTTACCTTCTTAGTTATTTGTAGACAGATTTTTTAATATTTCTTTCTTGGAGAATGAACACAATTTATCATACATATGGAAGGCCTATTTCCAACTGTGGGCAGATAAGAGCTGATGATGATCATATATGGAGTAAGAAACCGAAATTAAATATAAATAATTTATTTCAAATACATCATATAACAAAATAAATTAATAAATTACATTAAATATACATTCGTCGAATAATTATCAAGATTTAGATATTTCTCTAATTTGGGAAAACCATATTAGATGGTATACGTTTAAGGAATTTGTTGGCGATGTCTTCTAGGACCATCGCGAGCGCAGTTTCCACAGCCGGCTGGACTTCTTTAGCTACCTCGGATGAATGCATCCCTATTAAGTGACTGGTTATCATTTCTGAAAAGAAAAGTTTATTTTCACTTTATCACTTGCGTCCGTCTTGGTCATAAACAATGTCTTTATTGTACCTTACCCATTTCATGTGTCGTGGAGTGCGCCTCCATGAGATCCGCGCTGAGGTGCCCGGTACACTTCAGTTTGACGTTGGCATCGCGGACTACTATTCTTTTGTGGACCTTGGCGCCGACCGCTTCCAAAGCTGCCGTACATAGAGCTGAAAATTGTAAATAGATATACTTAAGATCTAGTCTAAGACTTAACATGATTAAGTTACTGCTTTTCTTACTTATAAAATAGATGGAGTGTTTGAAATCAATGGACATCCTTAAAATACGAATTGCCTAGTTGTTGTGGAACTAAGCTCTTAAATCTAACAAAATAAACTAAGATCTTACTAAAGTTAGCGGCCATCTTGCCGGTGGACTCAACGGGCAGCATCTGGAACTGTCCGATGACTACGTACTCTCCGCTCATGGCGAGGTGTGGCAGACTTATGTTTGTATTTACCTTCAATTCTTGTGGGTAAACACTGCAATTATAATGATTTAATTATATTTAGCTTATTTCATTCTCTTCAACCTATCACACTCATTGTCACTGACCTTCAGTTTGCTTTCATACGAAAAAAAAGTAGCATGGAAATTGTTAATGTATTCAAAATTCGAAACAGCCAATATCTATAGTCTTGATATATTTTTGTCAATCAATAAATATTATTTGGACTGAACTATGCATAAAAATATAATCCGTCAGTACTGGTATGTAAACATGCCATAATCTCAACATGGCGATCAGAAAGGAAGCTGTTTACTAAATCACTATCACGTGGATGCATGGCTCTATAAACACGTGAATTTTTAATTGAAATTACTTAACATCTCCACTCGTCGAAACGAGGTTAATATAAGTAAGGTTCGATATAAGTAAGTAATGATAGCACCATTCATAGCCTATGAACATAATAACTACTTTATATATATTTTGGTAAACTGCATGATTCGAAAATCTCATTTCTCATATTAAAATCAATATTTAAAAAATACTCACTCTAATTTATTGAATGTGTAATTGGTAAGTCCCCTGAGTTCAACATCAGAGAACCAGGCGTCATATTTGAAGCCAGATTTGGGAGCGTTGTGTTGTCTTAGTCTAATGTTGGGTATTTTCAGAGGCTCGAGGGGCTGTATGTTGAGAGAGGGGATGCCGTGGGCCAGCACTTCCCGCGCCTGCTCCGCCATACGCTTTATACAGTTCGCGATGTCCGGGTCGCTGTAGTGACACACATCAGTCTCATCTGTAACCAACGAAAAGATCTTTGAACGTAAGCTCATTTATAATACTTCTCCGAGGATCTCGCACTTCCCTTAAACTGGCGATAACTAGGCACTTGGTATTCGCGTAACACAGCTCTGGGAAATGCACAAAGTCGAGACACAGTCAGGAAGAGTGTCAGAGGGTGAGAGATACCCGAAATTACCGGGCTTAGCCACAGACCCAATAGCTCTTTAAAATAAACATCTCTATCGAAAAAAAAATATCTGTTAGATTACTAAATACATTACTTTGTGTCAATAGTATAGCTAAATATTCTAATGTATTTAATATAATAAAACGTAACCTAAAACTTACTCATTTCTACATGATCTTCGTTATGAACGTCCGTTACGTTAGCGATCCTCCTTCCTAAAACTGTTTGTGTACAAAAACAAACGAAAGCACAAATAGTTAAATATTTCATGTTGGAACGAGGCGTCCGATTCGTTTGAATTATCGCTAAGATTACTTCCAATGATGTTAATCGCTTTTATAATAGATGAGAACTGGTCGAGTGTTTATACCATATGTGATATACGCGGCCTCGGGTCTAAGGTCTGCAGGACATGGCAGGTACACGCGACTGGATATCAGACTAATGAGCTCGATCTGCGTACTTGTGTCATTTCAAAGTCGTTTCTTTTTCCGGAAACAAACACATGTTTGCATTCATTCTATATCCTTCTATACTTGTATCTAGGTCTAATGCTGGACCTAGACGACAACTGAACCTTGACAATCAATCGACGTGTTTCGTAATCATCATGACATACTACGGGTGAAAATACACTAAGGGTCACCATTCTTATAGAAGTGTTATTAACTATGTTACGTTTTGTCGTAGACTGTACTTAGTAATAACTAACCACTTCTTTCTCAGTAGTCGAAAATACAAAAAAATTACTAATTAAAAAAAAAATTGTTGAATTAATGAACTTAGCGGAAAAAACTTGAGTCATTGTATGGCCCCGATTACTCCAGTACTGGCGGGAATATTTAAAAGATAACAACAACATCAATAAATATTTTTATTATTTTTACATTTTATACTATTTAATAATAAATCACAAAATACTTTAATCTTAAAACGAAATTTTATAAAAATAATAATTTAAAGTTACAATACCACAATGAGTTGCTGCAGACAAATGATATGTTACACAATTCACTGAACACTTTTATTCATTAATTTTTAGTTCATACCTATTAACTAAGCGTGGAGTTGAAAAAAATCTTTCTCTTTTAAAAGTTAATGCAGAACTATAGATACAATTTGAATCTTAAATCTATCATTATTATACAGTTGTTCATAGTTGGCACTCACAATTTTTTAAATACGAATATATCGACTAACTCTGAAATTACTTCGAAAAATACCAATTTTATCTCAATAAAAGAATATGGTTATATACATTTTTGGTTCTATCTTAACCGATCGAATAAATGTTGGTAACTACTATACTTACTAAAAATTATGTAAAACATGTTGATAAAAAATATCTTTGACAGAAACACATAACTGTACTGAATTTTTAATGCCGCCGTCTTGCTTTATTAAGTACATAAAAACCGAATTGGCATTGAACGTTTTAAAGTCGGGAAAAATTATGAAGTGTTGGACTCATCATTAAATATGTCCTTCAACGGTATACCGCCAAGTATTTTGTTGAGGAATGCCTTCAGCACGGCCGCCGTGGTCTCCTCTATCAGCGGGTTCAGTATATCCAGCACGATACCCGGACTGGCGTTGAAGAAAGACGCTGCAGATGCTGCTGAAAGAGTTATTAATTATTAATTTAGTTCAAACTAACGGTTACCCGCAACTGCGTCAACATGGAAATAAAAAGTAACTACCAAAGTAATAATGTATAGAAAAAGCTTTCAAGGGTTTCAAAATTATTACGAAATAGAACCCTTCGAAAAAATGTAACTTTTGGAATAAAAAGAAAACGAGGGAACTATTGGCACCTCGTTCATCAACCATGATTAGCATCGTTATAGTCTACAAATTTCTAAAAATATAACATAAACTAAATATAGAACTTGAAGGACATTCGGGGTTCAAAATCAGTCGGTTACCACATCGGATAAATACGTGTGAACCGTTTTACACGAACATAACATAACATAACTTGATTGCACTAAATAGAAATCAATAAACGAGTATGTTCTATATTTGCATACATTTAAATCACAGTGTGTGCATTTTATTTAATGAAAGGAATGACATTTGGTCACTCACCCGCCGCGGGACTGTCAGAGTCCTCGAGTGCTATGTGACCGTGACCGATCTTTACTTTTGTGATAATTTTGTCCGCTTGGAGATACTCGGCGTTATCTTTTACTACTGGTTTCGCTAGTCCCTTCGCCACGACGTAAATCCCAGCTGTGAAGAAACAAGCATACGATGTAAAGATAGTGATCAGCAGATTTCCGTATTGCCTTTTGGACAATTGGTAGAAATGCTTAGGAATTGTAGCAGAAATAGTTTGTCCATTCTCATTGTATCGCCGGCGTTTAGACATACGGTATGTTTCTATCCATCTAACTATCAAATTATATCTTTGTTTACGATGTTTATAATAAGGGATACTATACTGGCTTCTGCATTTTCGTCCGATGACATTCAAGAGTAAAGTTAATAGGCTTCTGCTTAACTAGGGCATATCGTATTTCTACAAATTAACACCAGGGGTCATGGTTCTGCGTTGTTTTGTTTACTATAAAAAATATACTAAGTTTGATATCAAATAATACGTACTGAAGTTACTCCTGAGTTTGCCCTTCCCGTTGATATCGACAGTTAGAATGCGCGAGCCGCGGACGTCGTAGTCGCCCGCCACGGCCAGCTTAGGTATCGACAGCCGCACCTCCGCCATGTACTTATTGTTTAGATTCAATCTGGAAATAAAGGACATAGAAAAATTAGTAGTCCATGCGTTTTACGAAAGATGGCGCTATACTTAATTGTATTTTTTTGTTGCTAAACTCAATTAAAGTAGTTACATTTATTTAAAAAAATAATTCCTTTAGTTGACAGAATTATTTTTTCCATATTAACAATTAAGCTACTAATAAAAATTTAAGTTACTTGAAATATTTAAAAAATCGTGAAAAACATTGTTTCGGCTGAAATCCGAATTCGAACCCTGACCGTATACGTCTAACTACTAAGCTACTTGGTATGTAAACGTGAATTGAATGTTTAATAACTTAAGTGTGTATGCTCTTAAATAAACAAATGCAGTTTGTGCTTAGTACAAGATTTCACGTCTAAAAACGATGTCAAGGCGCAGATTTTCCACTTAACCTCTGATTATAAAATAAACTTTGGTACGTGAATTTAGTCGAAGCATGAAGACTAATATTTAGTTTACCTTCCAGACACTACATTCTAAGTTTAAGACTAATAAAAATCATTAGTTTTTGGTTCGGTCTTTGTTAATAACTGCTAACTAATTTACTTGGTATAAAAAGTTAACGATTGTTTCAAGAATGGAAAGTAAATCGCCTAAATAGCTTTATTACAAAAGCTAAATTAAATCTAACAGCGAGGAACGAAAAAAATATTTTTAGTAAAGTAAATTCTTATACCATCATAAGTATTTACAATTTAGTATTCCGTACACAAAACATTAACAGTGACGGTGGTCTAAATGAAACACGACGTTCGTACAAATCATTTTTTTAAACACATACTTCATACAATAACAAGGAAGTTGCTGTTTTTTATTTAATTAAGATACTATATTGTTCTTACGTATACCAATATGTCACCGACTGATTGTAATTTTTTTCATATTGTATTCAGTCTAGGCATCTTTTCGTATAATATAACAAAAGATGTAATACATGAAATATTGTTAAGGTACATTTTATTTGATTAATCTTTTCAGTTAATTTAATGTAACCAGCTTACTTAGACAATGTAAGATTCGGTTAACAGTATTGTTTATCGAAAATTCAAATATGGAACTGGCAGTTAAGCATAAGAGTCACTTACTCTGACCTATATCGTAAAATGAATCAAGTGATGTAACTTGGATGTACGCAAATGCCAATAAACATGATGCTGACGAAACTGCTTTAACCAACTACGAGTATTTATTGGCGCATAACCAAACGTATATTAAGAAACTGTGAAAGTAATAAAATATGTCTATATATTTAGACACTTCTTACTAATAAATATTAACTAGAACTTTTTCTAAAGTCGGTTAAAAATAAATTTATAAAACATCATCACCCTTTCTTTTTATTAACATAACAAATATTCTGACCTAAATATTCTATTATATATTTCATGACAATATCATAGAACACAGGCTTTTAAATCTCTTAAAATCAATCCCAACATATTACAAAAAAATTCAAACATACTTACTTTAATTTTTCAATCTTGAAATTAGAACCACCGAAAGCTTTTATATTTCTGAGAGTGGCTTTCAGTCGAAGGTTCGCCGCAGTCCTGTCTAACTTCAACGTCGGCACTGTGAATGGGTCTAGAGAAGGTATGTTGACCTCTGGGATGCCACCCTTCAGCCTCGGTCTCATAGACTCCACGGCGTCCAGAAAACATTTCTCTATTTGTGGGTCACTCTTTTTGCAATGCGGGAAATAATCAGCTGTGGAACATCAAAACGTTAAATAAATATTTTTACACTCCTAACTATGGAAGCTTTTTTTCAGACAATTAATAGCATATCTACACGACACTATTAAGCATTAAGATGCCGAAAGTAACTTAGTTTTCCATCAAATGCAAACTCAATTAAAATTCACTTGACACTGGCCAAATCTGATAAGGGAGAGCAATAAACAAGAAACTGACTAATCAATTTAAAATCAAGGTCAACTTTATTTGCTGCTTAAATAATCTTAACTGCCTTACTTAAATGACCCTGAAATTAATTCTCTATCACGTTTATTAATTTATTGCATGCAACAACCCAACACTTTATAAGCGTGAAAGATGCATTAAAAGTGATAACTTTGTTTCCAGTTATATACTCGTATAAATTTAAGCTAACACTAGATTTGATCGCAATTGTTAACATCGAGGAATTTAAAAAATACTATAGGTGTTAGATATATTTCGAACAACTCATCATGTGTCGCCATCATCACTTCAGACGCGATTTGAATTCAATCAATCAGTACCAATATCAATTTAGAATTTACTTCAAAACAATTGCAGCGAATTATTTCCAAAAACGAGATATATAAGAATAGATTTTTAACTAATTTATTATGTTTGCAATCAACTACAAAAAGTCTACGCACTTATAACTTGTCTAGATGACCTGTAATTTTCTTATTGCTTCATAACTTTTGGACCAGTACTGCATTACGACATGGAAGTACATTTAAGCCGTGTTATAGTTGTAATAATCGCGTGAATATGACCGAAGTAGTTTCAGTTCTGAGAACTATTAGGTACTCATGTCCACGTAATATACAAGAAGTTTTAACCGGTACATTCTTTTTATTTAATTTATACATATATTTTAATGTTAATTCAATTAATACACGCTACAAACTTTTTCGCCTTCATGTACAGAGTGTAAAGAAATGTATTCCATTTATTTATAAATTAATAATTAACGCAGTTAATGATAAAGTTTGAACGGCATAATTTTTGCACAAAATTAAACGCAACATCGAACTCTACCAACTAACCTTTTTGCGACTTTACTTTTAAAAATGTTTGTAACGGATTAAAGATAAACAGTTGTACGACAACAGTCACTTCATATTAATATGCTAATAAAAACTATCAGTGTATGCTAGTAACAAGGTCCTATTCCTAAAACAACAATTAGAAACAAAACAACTTACGAACACTCCCGCAAACACAGGACGCAATTAAAATGAAAACAAATATCGTCGCCTTCATTATTAAACAATTGTTTGTTAAATTTAAAACAATTTTATGAACAAAATCGAAAGTGTAAGAAGCGCGTTCTCGTACCGGCCGACTGAAAGCGAATGTACGCTCCCGCCCAAATAACAGATATTTGTACTAAAAGAGACAGTGCGCGTGGACCGAGCACAATGTTACGCAATTACAGGAAAAAAAGCCTCCAAAAACGTGGGACTATACGAATGCTTACTTCCGTAATTAAGTATACCCAAGAAATAAAGAAAAATATACTGAAAGAATAATCATTGCTCCATGAAAGAAACCATGATGTGCTTTGAAACATTTACACATGTGTACATTGTTTGCAATAATTCTTCTAAACCAATCTCAAACTAGACCTACTAATTTATCTAAAGCCGGTTATACACCTTAAATTCGAGTTGCATAGTTCCACTGCTTAGTTAAAACACGCGTGTGGAGGCTAAATTTTAACTGTCAGGTTAACTGTACCGTTCGCAGTTGTAACGGGCTTCAATTTTAATTATACAACTCAATTGTACAGTCAAAACTATGTAGTGTAAATTGAAGATGTGTAGCGGGCCTAAAGTGTCACTGTACAGATTGTTCAGTTAAGTGGGTAGTAGGCTTTACCTATGTACGTTGTCACAGATAATGGAAGCTTCTTAGATTAACCGTTCTAAAATCATCATTTGTTTTCAGTTCAGACAAAATACACTTGTATTATTTCTTCGTAATTACATATGAAAACTAACTTTAACAAATTAATAGCAATCCTCTCGTTTTAATAAATTTGATAAACTTAATTACTCCTAATTTCCACAGTGAAATGTATTAACTAAAATGTCTTCTTACATTTAATTTTCTATACTAAACATAAATAAAGTCGAAGTCAAGAAACATTATTTTTACAAAGCACAAGGTGCTATATAATTTACACCTTCACGGAAAAATATAAAAACGAGGAAGCAGTGTTTAATAAAAAAATACAGTGGCCTACTGAATGTGACATATAGAGAACAACTTTTTTGTTGTTTTAGTTATTTTTGTGGTTATTGTTATCATGATATGAGTTACAGAAAATTATATTGTGATACAGTCACTATAGTTAAAATGTGAACATAATCTTAGATTTTTTTTTAAACTGAACTGACCTTTATGGTATTATTCAGTCTGTATTTTAAAATTTACGCATTCTGATTTTTTTTAAAGCAGTGTCTTTGAAAATTAAACCATTTATATTTATTAAGTTATTTTATTTAATACTCAGTTGCAGTATTTAAATTTAAACTTAAAGTCTTCCTTAACGATAAAATACTATGGTCGAAAAAATGTAACCTTTCAAATTTTAAAAACGTAAGTGAGTTGAACACTGAATATTTTTACATTGTTTACAAACGTCTACTGTAAACCAGCAATATATTGAAAAGAAACTAAAAAGGGTTCTTTAATGAATACGACAAAAAAAGGCAAGTAGTTCACTGTTGTGGATTTCCGTGACGTATTACATAAAAATGGAGGGTAACCGCGGCCGCGGCTGCGCGGTTGCGGCTGCGCGCTTGCGGCTGCGGTCCGATAGAGTTGCGTAAAGCGCCTCGCTGTTATCTCACGGCTAACAGAATTCGGAAGCGGCGTTACGTGCATCGATGTGGACCAAACCGATCGGTTGTTGTTAAAGAACTCATTTTTTTATAAACCAGGTCATCTTAAGTATTCAACTATGTAACAAAATTTAAGATAACTTAGATAAAGATAAAGAAAATTGTCAATTTTTATCCAATATTGTTTCTATTCTAAAAAAATCTCGATTGTAAAATCAAAAATCTTATTCTCAAAACATCAATCCGCAGTAGACCAACGTGCTTGGCAACGGCCTAGTTATCCTTTGAGTCCGTCAGTCTAGACCCACAATGAGCTGAAACCTATATGAGATAGAGTTTTAAATTATTTGTACCGATATAAGAAATAAATGGATCGTGTGGAAGGCATTGGGAGAAGCCTATGTCCAACAGTGGGCAGACAATGGCTGATGATGATATAAGAAAGGAAATAACGAAGCCTACGACATTGTATTCGTAAAAATTAAGTCTCAACACGTTTCAGCTGTCTTCTGGACCAAAAAGTTTATAACAACCTGAAAATCGTAGCACATTTCTGTAATCGATCAAGACAATCGAACGATCTCTAGTAATAACACCTGTGAAACAAGCGATCGTCACTTGTGGTCTGCTGTTGCAAACACTCCGAAGAGCTTGTATTAAACGTTGTAAAATCATATAAATAAATCAAATTTTGTGTAATTTTTAAAATATCTATATTCAAACAAATAATACATTTTTCAAACCGTACATTTTTAATGTGATGTCAATGGCATGTCTTCTAAGTTTTTTTTTAATTTTATACTAAAACAATGTAATTAACTAAATAAAAATCAAATAAAAAAAATCCAACGCTCTTACAGTGAAGGAAAACATCGTTATGTAACCTGCACGTGTCGGCGAAGAAATTCAAAGATATGTGTGAAGTCAACCAACACGCACTGAGCCAGCGTGGTTGACTATGGCCTAGTCA
>JAODUI010000023.1:1956236-1975781 GCA_027563995.1 Papilio gigon
CAAAGATATGTGTGAAGTCAACCAACACGCACTGAGCCAGCGTGGTTGACTATGGCCTAGTCACCCCTAATAATAGGTGGGGACGTATAATGAGCTCATGATGATGATTAAAAATCATGTTGACATTTTTTTTAAACTAATATAAAATTATTTCCAAACATTTATAAGTTTTGAAACACATCAAGATGTGTTTGTGTGAACTAAAACTATAAACTACAAATCAAACTAAATTTAAATTAAATTAAACTTATTATTATAATAAAGGGGACAATTTTTAAATTATAACTTACAATAACACTGTTGATGTTGGTTATGTTCATAACCATTACTATCACATTTATATATTAAAAACAATTTTATATTTATTTTTAAAACCATTACAAAATTACATATTGAAAGTGTTATTTCATAAAATATTAATAATGAGATACTAAGAAACTAATTTTAAATGTAATTGTCAGGGAAGAATTAGTTATTATGTCTGATAAACGACAATGTTCAAATCTAAGTATTAACATTCGTCACTTAAGCTTTATTAATAATATGAATTACTCCTGAAACCGATTTAACTGTAGACACTTAACAACTATAAGCCTCAAGAATAAAACAAAATGCCCGTGACAATTGTTTACGAATTAAAAAATAATGTTACAACCAAAAATAATAGTCTTAGCAGGGATTTAAAATTTAGAAAAGCGTCGTTGGCGCAGTTGGAAGCGCTTGTGTGCACCGGACTGTAATCAACATATGTCCAGCTCCCCGCCGTGTACTAATGCTTTTCAATGTTTGAATTTCAGATGTACATTATTCGACGTTTTTATGGTGAAGGAAAACATAGTGATGCACATATCTGAGAAGTCATTTATATAAGATATTTGTGAAGTCAACCACTGGGCCAGTGTGGTTGACTATAGCCTAGTCACCTCTAATAATATGGTAGGCTCCGAGCCCCTCAGTGGGGGCGTGTTGAGCTTTTGATGAACTTAAATTTATTATGGAGACTCTAAGTGTACCGAAGAAAAGGCCTCCAACTTCTTCAGTATTTTCATTTGAGATACATAAACTCATTTCGTGTATCGACACTTGGTTAGACGTCAAACTTGTATGAAAGACTGAATATGTAGGTTACATATAAATATTACGTACGGTAGACAAAATTGGAATAACATAAACTTAATTCTTATACTTTTTCAATGGGCACTTCCAGAAATAAACAGGAAAAGTATATAATCACACATGGTCTAACTAAGGAGCACTTAATCTGAAATCAAGGAAACAATTCTTTGTATGTGAACTTCGATGTTATTTTATTCGCCATCTCCGTGAATAGTTCCCCGAGGCTCCGTTCTAATACTGGACTTATTTCTTGTAGGAATACTTGTGAGTTCTCGTTGATGACCCTGTTGGTGGCGGGTCCCAGGATCGGATCGCCGTCGAAGAGATTCGTCAAATATATTGATGATTCTCCAACACGAAGTTTGACTTTGAAAGGATCGAATGTTAAATATTCATCATCGCCACGCTTCTCTTTGTGGCCTCTCATTGTCACGTTGCAAGCGTAATCCTCTGGAATTAAAAAATAATTTTAGTATTTACCTACGTCCATGTGCGGCAATGAAAAACGTGTACTGTTCTGTGGTGCGAAGGACATAACTTTGTTTAAGGAGGTGGGGTCTAATGGACCGCGTGTCGCACTAACATCTAGTCACGGAGCGGGTCGATAACACCTCGTGCCGCAGGGACGGAAAGCACGCAAAAATTGGTAGCGCAGCGAACGTGTTGAAATAGTTAACGTAATAAATAACGCTATTAAAATTTTCTCATATGAATTAAACTGTTCAAATAAACATAGCATTAATTTGAATGTTCAGCTTAGATACTAACGAAAAAAAATTCGGGTTCTAATAATTCTAAAGTAACAAACGATATCTTAATCAGATTAGTTATTAGTTTTTTTTAATGTGATACCGAAATCCGAATTACATTACATTTTATTTGCATGCAATATCATGCAAATAAAATGTAATGTAATTACTATGGTAACACTTGTTACTTTAGTAACATATTCAAACAAAACGATATATTAGCACGTGGCACGATAATGATTTTATAATACACGCAGTAAACAAAAACAGAACGCTTACGTTGTAATACACCAGAGTCGGTTACACTGCGTTACGTAACACACGATTAACACACATTCCCTCACCTACTGAGCGCCAGCGGTCGACTACGATCACACAATCGACCCGCTCATATGACATTTATTCTCTGTATTTTTACAAAATCTCTTTTAAATTAATTGTAGAAAAATAATTTCCACGTCCTGAAGAAAAAGTTGTGACAAAGATAACGGAAGCATTTGTTTCTAATAGTGTAAGTATTTTTAGTTCGCCAACTGCTTCAGTTTAAGGTTTTATGTCGATGTTTAATATTCTAATATAACTGTGAAGTCATGTAAGAATCTATCAATGCAATTTGTATTTTGTATTACAAAGGCAGAGAGCGCAATAGCCAAGAGATGCATATGGCCGGATGACGAAACGGTGACGAAATAAGCAGGTCTCACTTCATAGAACACCGTTGCACCATTATACTATCGAAATTGTTTATTAAATAATTTAAAACCATAAGATTATACAAATCAAACAAACATCAGTGAAACGGTTTTTATGTCATAGGGTTTATAAACATAAACTAAAAGGGAAAAAAAATTGTAACCCACTTTCATACATTACATAAAAATCCTAAACATCCCCTCCCTACGAAATCATTCACTTCCCATATTCTGTCTACTATGTACTTACTAAATGAGCCAGTTATGTTTCCGCGGCCCTGCAGACGGAGCAGCAGCACCTGGATATCCATCTTGTACTTCCCGTTGAAGTCCAGCCGCGGCAGCAGCAGCTTGAAATCAAACCGGTTGTTGTCCAGGTCTGACCTGAAATTATCACATCAAAAAAATTACGTACCATAAAGTAAAGTAACTAAATTAGTAAACACAAATTTTCATTGTCTTTACATTTTTATTTTATTAAAAAAAATATTTACTCAATTTTTTTTATAATAATCTGCAATCAGTCTTTGAACTATTTTTAGATGGGTGCAAAGAGGCTTTTTTTTATAGTTTCAACATCAGAAAAATTCTCCCTCCGTAATAAACTGGAAAAACTTATATCATAGTAGTAGGTTACTCAAACTAAAAAATTATCATTTCAAAGTTTCATTAAAAAGAAACCTTCAAAGCTTGTACCTAACCATATAGCTTCCACTATGTTCCTTATCAACGTACGCGTGTTGCCTAAAAATTCGTATGTATGAATCAACTAACACTTCAAAATAAAATATTGACAACATTGTCTCTATCAGTATTCTTTTCATTCCCAAAGTAAATGAGTTTGGAATTTAAATTTTTGGTTGTTTTGGTGGTTTGGTCTTTAATATTTCAAGTTACAATATACCATATAAATGATTTAAAATTCGCGTATTGTACGTCGGCTGCACGTCATGCGTGGAATCTGTTGCTGTTTCCTGTTTCCATAACATTATACGGTAAACAATGCTAGTATATTATCGTTTTATTTTTCTTAATAAAACAAGAATCATGTTGTTTTTAGAACATGCATTTAAATAACATAAATAGCAAATATAACCTAACCTCATTCCAAGGCAGTATCGAATCAAAAGTCTATGTATTGAACTTTATATTTCGGAATTCTTAAATAATGTACAGAAACTATAATAAGCAACTATAACCATATTTGTTTATCTGTCAATTTTAGACATTCAAGATATATCAAGATCGAATTAAGAACGAAACTGTTCAAACGATTAAGCTAATAAAACTATTAAAAAGGATTTCGTTACGTCCTCTCTGTAACTGCATATTATAATTGAAACTCTATGTTACATTTGTTTTTTTTTTTCAAAGTTTCTCGAATATTGTTCGCAGATAAATGTTATTGTTTTACGTCAATTATGTGAAGTGTTCTGTAATTGTAACAATCGACCGCTCCTCACGTAGTCGACGCGAATTTACTATCGGAATTTGTCATACATATTTTATAACACGTTTGGACATAACAAACAATACTCAGTGCACACTGGACAAACAGACACGTACACAAAACATTTTTATATAAACAAACATTCAATGACATTTAAATCTTAAGTTGTACACGTAAAAACCTCCTTTCATTAATTTAATTACAAAAATCTTCAAAATTCATCCAGATTAATAATGTAAACAATATGATATTTTCTAAATACGCCTTATACATCGAGAAATTTGAGTAATTTTATTAAATTGATGTTCTTTTGAATTAATCCCACTTACTTTAGCTCCTCAATAATGAAGTTACTGGGACCTCTGACTTTGACGTCATTGACAACCGCCGTCAGTTTGGCGCCTTGCGGGCCCCGCGCGAGAGCGATCTGTCCCAAGCTGAGCGGCTCTATACCCGGCACATCCAGCTCGGGAATGCCCTGGAATAAATTAAAAACTTTCTATAGTAAACATACTAGAGAATGAATGAGAAATGTATGTCTTATGAGATATTCTTGTAGCCTAGTCGTCGCAAATTCTTTGTCTGAAAACGCTATTACAAAAGCTACCGAGAACGTAAGTTCTTTGGTAACGTAACGGTCAGTGGGTCGATGATGAAATTTTGATGCTTTAACCTGCGTTTACAATATGCACAACGTAAATACGAAACAAATGAGCGTATGATGGATCGTAATCTTGTTAATTCCTATATGTAAATACGAATGTTTAAATTAAAGTATACAATTCAAACAGACCTTGGTTTTAAAACTTTAGAAACATTGGATGTTACGTCACATCCAATAATGCATATTAATTTTTGTAACAACGTCAATTTTAATTACGAACGAAAAGTAATAGGATATCCCATTATGGCAATTGACGAGTAGAAACTAACCGCAGCAACATCCTCGCGGGCTGTTGAAAGCATACTTGGAAGAGAAATTAAAAGCATTTATACTAACTCAGCATCTGTACTTCGCTAGCACAGCGACCCAAAGTAGGCCTTCGCCTCCGACACCACAATCCACTTTAAATTCTTTTTTCGAAATTAATACCGAACAACAGACGCAAAAAATAATACGAACAGATAGTAAATGTGCGTCATTTGCTACTGTGTCATATATGACGACTTATTAAAAACAAATTTCTATCACTTAGCATGAAAGAATTGACACGAAGGATTAACATCTTTATACCTTAGTTTTTAAAGCTTACATTTCATTGAACAGTTTGAATATTTTATCTGCAAGCTTTAAAATAAATAAAGCAATACGTGCCTTCACGGGTGACGATAAGAAAATTAACAATGAATTAAAGAGCAGTAACGAGGACCTTAGTAATTCAATAGCTTCGTATATAAGGTACGGAGTGCATTTCGTATGGGACTGTTTGCGCTAAATATGGGTCGGCATCGAGTGGCACTGTGTGTTACCTTGGCGCTTCTCTCGCTGGTAAGATTTAGTTCTGTTAACATTTCTTTTAAGAAATATTTGTTACCACTTGTGGAATTATTTTTTTCATTTAAAAAAAAAACAAGCAAGGATTGCAATAAATTAACACATTATAGTTGTAAATCTATACTTTACGCTTTGTTAATCATGTATGGTAAAGGCAAATAATTCTTGTTTTTCATTCAGATCATTGAGCTCGATGCAAGCGAATGTAACAAAAGAACAACTTTTATACAAATAAGGGTACCGCAGAAAACAAATGTGGCCGTAAAGTATCCAAAACAAATCGATCCTGTACAATTCGTACCGTTCCCGTACAATCCATCTGGATCTGGGTGTGTGAAATGTCAGGGTGCAACGTGCACTACCTGCGTATACACTAAAAACTCACAGACGTCTACAAATGTTCGTGCAAGAAAAACTAACATCATTATCGATATTAAAGGAACTAAACGATTCAATGAAAGCATTGCCGAAACGGACAGTTCGTATAATGATAGCTCATCTGCCAAAGTAGATGGAACAATTGTCGGTATATATGACAGAACATCGGCAGCCAGCGTGAGTGATGCTACAGCTCAATCCGGTGATGATGGTAATTCAGCTGCAGCTGTTGCCTCCGGCACCGCACTATCACAGAGTGACATTCTAGCTGCTATCGATGAGGAAGAAGTTAATAAGGTCGACGGCAGCAAGTCTCATGTGGAAGATGTATACGTTCTGAGCGAAGACATATCGGCGGCTGATGCAAACAGCACGTCAGCGAGCGAAGACAATGTCAATAACAATAATAACACTTCATCAGATACAGAAACCAAAACTGGTGAAAGTCAATCAACTACAACGATAGTTGAAACGGATACGACAAATACGGTAATAGCTCCATCTACAGACCCTGCCACCGGTGGGACGACCAACGATCCAAATCCCCCAGCAAGTTCTGGTAATGATAATGCTGCTACGAAACCCGATGCGAGTGCTATCCCTGGAAGCGATGGCACCGCCGTTGATAAAAAAGCTGATAATACAAGTACTTAATTAACGGGTACATAAGCCTCTAAAATGTTCTGAGCACTTCAATGGAAATGTTTGTAAATAAGAAGATAATTAACAAAACCACATAATTTCATAGCCTTGTTAACGAACAAATTAAATTAAAAGTATTATTATTGTAGACTTTTACAATCTATATTGGTCTCCCTTACCTTAATCATCTTCGGCCGCAACTCTTCTACAGAATTCATGATGCATTTGTCCACATTAGGATCATTGCGCTGGCATACTTTGATGTAGGAAGCTGAAAAAAGAATTTATTCGTAAGCATCATTGGTAAACGACAATTTTCTTGTTCTAATGAATCATCGAAAATGAAATTAATTATATCTTATATTATATTAGGGAAAAAAACGAACACTAGAACGATCATCGGTTTCTTTGTCTTCGAGCAATGTATGAAATCTCCACTACTGTCAAGAACGAGCTCTTCTACGATTCATTTAGTTAAAACTAATTGTTAATAACATAATAATTGCTTCAATAAGATTAATACTTCACAACTTTAGTAACCTTCAAAGCTTGCCTTACTCAACAATAAGTAAATTAAATTAAATCAAGTAGATTTGTTTACATAACAGTTGTTGAATTCAAGCAAACCAGTCGTAGGGTTCCCGCTTTCGCTGAATGAGAACAAGACCAGTACTGATTATATCATAGATTCGACGTAATCACGATTCACGCAGTAAATAGAAACAACAGTAGTAGTAGAGGGCAAAATGGAATTATTATGAACCATTGTAAACACAAAATAGATGACCTATGTTCACACAGCTGATAAAATGATAAGATGATGGTGATGATAATTTTTAACACTATTAGTAATAAATCAACAATTATACTTGTAATATAAAATGCGGAGTATAATATTAAGCTTTTCTATCTGTTATAAAATTGTTTGGTGATTGAATAATACTATGTTAAATAGAAGAATCAGAATGCAAACATTTACGATGAACATGCTAAACACACATGTCTAAAGTGTATGAGATAGAATGAAGCGAACACTGTCAACTTTGTTTATTTCTTTGTTTTATAAACAAATATTCAAATCCTTTTTCGTCAATCTTGAGTTCAATAACAGGTAACCGTGCTTCTTTCCAATGATGACATTACTCGAAGGGGGACTTTTCAACATATCATTGTTAAATCTTGTGTCAGTTTACAATTGCGTTAAAAGTTTAAACATAAAAAAGATAAACACCATCGACCTCAGCGGACAGGATTGCATTGAAAAATAAAGACAAACATTGAGAACAATTTAGACCAAGGTCAATTTGTCCAACGCAAGCCTGTTTATGCAATTCCTATTTATTTATTTTTTTTTAGGACTTGTAAACGAGTACTGTTTATTGTTGATCAGTGATAATCATTCATAAAAAAATAAATTAAGATGAATTTTCAAGGAATAAGAAAGTGAAATTTTCAACATAATATATGTTGACTAACCCCGAAATATATCATAATTGAAATACGATTTGAATAGTTTGGATATCTTCTTTTAACGTACATTATTAGAGTATAGTTAATAGCCTTAAATCTGAACTCACACTTTTAATAGTTACTTAGGCATTGCCTTAGTGTACATTTCTTATACTAAATTAAAAGAGCCTCCCTTGCTTAAACAACTCTGAATATCTCAGACTCAAACTTCCGGAAGAAGCGTGGTGAGTAGCCGGGATCTTACCCGCAGCCCTTCACGCACATGACAGGATTCACGTCATTGGCTTGCAGCAAATCTCGTCTAATTGGATCCAATTAACATTTACCATTAACAAGATTAGAACCTTATTAACAAGATTTCTATGAATGCCATAAGGGAACGAGTATTTCAAAAGAATTCATATCTACATCACAATTATGTTCATAGAAACAGGTTAATGGAGTTAGCAGAACTATAAATTGATATTCATTATTTGAAAACAGGTAAGTAAGGAAATAAACCTTTTCAATTACGACTACCTATATTATTCTAAGTGATTGTTTCACAGTTACCTGATAGGTCAGTGAGAGATAATTCGATTGGGAAGACAGCGGCATTGAGTGGCCCATGTTAGGCAATACTGAAGAGTTAAAGGAGGGGCATACATAGGGAAATGCTAGGAGTTCCGGTACTTTGCTTGGATAATTCGAGAACCCTCTTCCGATGCACATGAGGGCGGCCGCCGAGGGGATTTCATATCTACAAAATTCCACTCCATGTGTGGTCTTATCTAAGCTTATTCCTACAACTGTCATGGTATTACACAAATGTCACGACACCTGACTCTCACGACTGTTTGTCAACATTTTACTACCAGACGATACAAGTTTCGCTGCATAAGTCTTTGCAATATCTTTCTTACATTTCGCGTAATTAAATTAATTATAGCCACTGAATTAACACTTTAATCACTGCTTTCAAATATTTGCTGTAAAATATTAACCAATTTGTTTTATTTTTAATTTATTCAATTACACTAAGCGTAAATTGTTAAATTTTTGTTATGTAGGATCTCAACAACCATGGCTCAGGTTTGATTAACCCTTTTTATAGAGACAAGACTTTCAACAGGTTTTGGGCTATATATTATCATGGTATTAAGCGTGTGATCAAATTGGAGGAAACTGCTATGCGAGTGCGGGAATAAAGAATTGTAAACAGAATGAATCGTAATTATTTAACTGCGAGCACTGAATTTCAATCAACATAAAAATATAATTTCACCTGCATCTAATATTGTTGCTAAAGGACACACGTATTTTACATATTGAAATTCTCCCATATTAAAGATACACATAAGTTAACGAAGTCATCAAAATATATGGCAGGCTGAAAAAATAGTCGCGACGCGTTGAAATCTTATACTCTATAATAAAACTGTCCAAAATGTCGTTTGTTATTTATGCCACACATTCACTATTTTTTTTGATATTATAAAAATGTATTAACAAGTAATTAATTTATTAAACATTTTATTTGGATTAATTAATTCATGTAATTACATATAATTTTAGCTAAGTATTTATAGTAACTTACGTATATCAGCGGCAACTAATGGTAAAGCGATGAGAAACACTGTCGATAACATGTTGAATATTGCACAAACGCGTGTTACGATGGTACAGGTACGGGGACCGGCCAGCCGGCGCGCGATGTCGGCCGCCACTGATACAAGAGTCTACGACCTACCGCTGCGACCACTACCACGTCTACCGCGCTCTCCGCGTCTGCGCTAAGGACTCGCGTGACTGCTCGTCAGCCCTTCTATTCTGGATCGCTCCTTGAATCGATTGCGATATCGATATTTGCGATTCGGTTCATTGGCACATCAATAGCTTAAGATGTAGGGCAGTGACGGTAAAATTTCATCCACACACTCGTTTACCCTTCGTTAATTTATCTAATAATAGGTATTTTCTAAATAATACGTGTAAGTATTAACATAACTTCAATTATTTATTCATATTTTATATATGAAATATTTCATCCTGTATTGTTCATTATTAAGTGATTTAAATGACAAGTCATTTTTAAAGAGCAACTTTGAAAGTGTAAACGATAACTTTGACTAGAGTTTTTAACTGAATCGTTAGTACTTTACTTTGTTTTTTTTATTATGGCAATATTACATTGATTTAGAATTAATCAAGTTATAGTATAGTTTAGTAGTGGTATTATACAAAAGTCACAAATAAATGAATCACATATTAAGCAAAATCCGCGCATTACAGTGACTGGAAGGAACGTACATGTCCTGGAAGCGTGTACCCGCAGCAACGCCGCGCCGACCCCGGTGTAACACCGGTGCACCGGGGTCGCCCTCGTACGGAACCATCCGCTGTGTACCAACTGCATCCTGTGCTTCATGAAATTTCAACGATTACAAACTCTTAATTATGTGTTTTTCATGTTAAATACTTATTTTAATCGTGTATGAAATACTAATTACTTTGTAGTGTAAATTAATCGATGGTGGTGTACACGTCTGATGCAATGCCAAAGTTGATATAACGTGATTTTTTAATTTGAATTATATTTTTCGTTTGTATTATTATTTTAAAACACTCCTCTATCATTGAAGCGACAATCTTCTATCAATTTTTGTAGACAGAATAAATATTTGGTGATACTTTTTAAAAACGATTACTAATATCTTTAATGTTTAAGATAAAATGTCCACAACGTAAACATGAACAAGCTATCTCTTATATTTCCTCATCGTGATAAAAAAGCACTCTCTCGATCTAAACATCCCTGACCTGAAATGAACAGTTGGCCTTTACGTAAAATGTTTTCGCAAATACTAAGCTCGGGTTTAAAGACTAACAATAGTTTTTTTTTTCCTGATAATTATTACAGATGTAAAACAAATTTGATAATCAGCAAAATTATCTAATTTATTTAACAACTACAATAGATAATAATGAAATATTTTTTACACGTTTGTTTCTGTCTTTGTTAAATTAAATCTATAAAAGTATAACCTCTAACTGTAGTTGTTAGTAAACCAGGTTGTGTTGTAATAATAACTTAGAATCTAATATGGATCACAATAATCAAAATCTAGTCTTGTATTGAACCGTTGATCTCCAAAAATACCCAACTGTAGGAAAGATTTGTTTTACTATAAACCGTCAGTTGCCGTCTTTAAATACAACACATCTACGATCACAGAGACAACACAACGGAAGTCCTCTACTCTGAGCTTTCGCTTGACGGCATGACGGTGTAGCGGTGTGTCGGCAACGCGGGTCGCCTTGACCAGCCGGTTGCTTCACCGCCGCCGCTCGCCACCGCCTGTTCCGTAGGAAACTCACCTAACGCCGACATTCCAACCACTATTACTACATTTTTACCAATTACTATCATAGTGTACGTTAATTAAATTAAACAGCTTAATTATAGTAGAAAGTAAAGTTATAATGCGACAAAGAATGAATTATTTTTTTTTATATTTGTAGTACATCGAAGTAACAGTGATAATGTAAAGAGTCAATTGCATATCACACCTCGGAGCTAATTAGTAGTCGACATTTTACAATTGTCATCACCGTGTCACATCATGCTGTCAAGTTCTATGACTGGTGAGCACATTACATCGAATTTACAAAGATTGTTCCCAGAACATATATGCAACATCATCTATATATAACCTGCCAATGTAATGAAACTGGCAGCAAACAATTGCAACACGTTCGTACAATCAACAAGTAACCATTAACAAAAAAATTGGCCAATATTTTCACCTTGAATGTTACATTAGCTTTCAGTGAACGAGCTACAAACTCGAACTTCAGTAAGAGCGGACGGAGATTTTTAAATTATAAAAACAATTGCAATAAACATTTAACAAACTTATTTTTTTTTTAATTACCTTAAAAATAATATGCTGGGATTTTTTTTTACAAAACAACAACAACATTAAGTTACTAAGTCCAAAAGTAAAACATTCTTTCAACAATCAACTTCTGTATTGTAATGTATTGAATGTATGTAATGTATATGTATTATTGGGCGCTAACAAACAATTTAATTTAATACTCATTATTTATTTGATCAACTTTAAGATAAATAAAAATCGATATGTTATGCGAATACTTTTTAATGTTTTTTTTTTAATTTCCAACAAACCATCCGTCTAAAGTACATCGGCAAGTAAATATCACATTTATTTTTATTATTAACCATTAGTTACTGTACAAATAAAAAAAAATAACAAAGTCTACGTAGTATATTATATTAAATATAAAATTATAAGATTAAACTTTTAGTATTTGTACATATTTGTAGCTTCCCCCGCCAGACACTATTTCAGTTTCAAGGGGTTAGCAATAAAAGAACTCTTGAAGAGTTACGCTCGCCTGTACTTACTGTTCATATTTCTTCTGTTTTGTCTTACTAAATTGTTTGTTGTTTGTTTGTGTACAAAGTTTTAAATAAATAAATAAATAAACAAAAACAATCACAGATTAAGGTTTAGGGAAGAGTTCATCGTAAGGTATGTTCTTAGTTATCTTATTGGCCGCGTCCAGGATCACGGTAGACACGCCTCTCTCGGCGAAAGGTTTGGCCGCTTTCAGAAGCTCAGCTTTATTTTCATTCAGCGCCATATTTGTTGCGTCTTCTATAAATTAAATTACATTTATTTAGTTCCACATATTACATTATAACGATTTCACGAATGTAACTAAAAAAAATGTTTGTTTTTTTTTGTTTATAGATAACAAAATCTATTTACAAAGTTTAATAAGTCAAATAGCTAGAAATTTTGTCTTATCAGTTTATTTGTTTTTTTTTTAATATGTACAATGATTACTTTTTTAGATTGGAACATTATTTACTGTTGAATTGAATTGTTTCTTACCCAAAGCTTTGTCCCCATTGAAAAGCCCCTCGAGTTTGATCTTGTAATCTCTGATGGTGATGTCTGTGTCGATGCTTGTAAACTCAATGAACTCAACGCCATCTCTCTCAACTACTTTAATTTTCATTAACGCATCAACGTTGCATTTAACTGAAAATATATTGTTCTTAGTATTTAGACATAAAGATACATAAAGTTACAAAGTCGAAATGAAAAATAATTAAAAAAAAATTGAGTAGTAATGTATTTCCACAGAATTTAAAATTTAACATTAAATTACTGATTTCGTATAAGAAATGGTAACTTACTGGCATCAGCGACGAGCGTGCCCTCTCCGCGGATGGGCAGCAGCAAAAATTGTATATCCACCTTGTATTTCCCTTCAAAATGCAGACGGGGGAAGCGAACGCGAGTCCGGAATGTCAAATTTTCTAAATCAACCCTGGAAAATATTACTTTTTTTCAATACAAGTATAAACGAAAAATAAATACGAATGTTAATAAAATAATTAGAGTGCCATCTCCTATAAATTTCTGGTACTACGGTCAAACAAAGCATATAATAATACCCTAAAGCGGAGGACCGCATACTGTGGAAGGCATTGGGAAAGGCCTATGTCCAGTAATGGGCAGACAGGGGCTGATGATGATGATGATGATGATGAGGAGTTTACTTATTAAAAGCTATTATAACGACTATTGTTATATTACCTTTTACATGGCTATCTAAAAATATGGGTGTTGCAGTTCAACTAGCCTCTAATCGTACGTGCCAATGTCGGAGTACCTACAATTAGGTCAAGCTGTCTTTCTTCTAAAAAGAAGGTTGAATACCTTTTATTATGTAGAAATAAGAATTATCTACGTAAATATATTTTTGTGATAAAACATTTAATTATTTTTCTTATCTTCTTCAAAAGAACTGGTAAATGAGGTGCCGTTCACAAGGCGGGACTTTAATGTCAGCTAGATAGTATGAGAAGAGATAGGCTCCTGCTGACGTCACAGACAAGTAAGCCGAACTCCACACTTTATTTTATTCAAGGCTTACTTTGACTTCAACTTACTTTTAAATTAATAGACGTCTGCAATTAGACTTAGACTACTTAGGTCTTAGGTAGAAGAGAAAACAAGGAATATTTAATTCATGTTATCCGTCTACCAATACTTAATAACTTTAACTATGTGCTTACAAAAGCTTAAGTTGCACCAAGAATTACTCAGAATGGTTTAACAGCCACTAAGTGCAGATTTCTTATACTCACGTATGCGTAGATTTAAGTGACCATTAACTCTTAGTTTACTCCATACACTCCATCTATAGATACCTATAGATAGGTAAGTATGGATGGAGTGTTTCATACACATGACATCTAAAGAAATTTTCAATTTTCCAAACGATGATTTGTATTGCAAATTATAACACTGATGGAATTTTACCATACAAAAGACCGGAGGGCTTTTTTTCGCCTTTCTTTTGTTCTCGGTATTAGATATCCGTAGATAGTACGTAGATATCTACGTTAACGATCTTGATTATTTAATAAAGATTTAATAATTACTATGAGTTACTTGAAAGGAAGTTAATTCTAAAGTTGTGAAACTGAAAAGAGTATTTTCTGTACGATGCATCGACGTGAATTATATGAATGTGTTCTAATTAAAAGAGAACCTTAATTAAATAGCAATAAAAGTTTCGCAGGTCAGCTGTTCGGCTCGCGCTGTTGCCGGTACAGCGGCTGAGCCGTACAAGCACCTCATAACGCTTCATGGCCCCCGCTGTGAGAATACACCGGCTCAGAGAACTTCCGCTCTTAATGCACGGACTTAGTACGTTAATTGTATTAATTTTTGCTGACTAAAATAATACACGAGATAACAAGTACGATGCTTCCGATATCTCTTGACATTTTTAATTACCTACGAATTTCTATTATTAATGGCAAATAAAAAACTTAATAACCATCTGATTCATAACAAACATGAGGTTGTCGATTACTTTATCGATTTGTGTACTTAAAAGAGAAGAACTAATTTAAATACTTAACGACTTAAGTATAACTTAAAAACAGCTAATTCATCATTTTTTTTTGTAGAAAATTTTAGTAAAAGAATTTTATTAAGTAATGAATTATAACTGTTCATAGCTTTACCGTTTCTAATAATTGACAAGAGATGGCGTTAGTTGTACTATATATCATGATAAACTGTTAATTCGATTATTTACGACAAAGTTCCGCTTGAAATTTGTTTTGTAAATACTTTTAATATTGTGAAAATACATTTGCTTTTTAATTGTCTTGGGCTCACGTCAATATGGTATTCACTTTGGAATTTAATGCGTCGCCTCACTGAATAACCATCGTAAGTGTAGGTAAAACAACACAGATTCAATTTGACACGAAGCAGTTTTGAACTATTTCAAAAAAATAAGAAAGTTAGCAATAACCCAAGATTTAAATTCCTTATATAATTTCCTATTATCTACGGCTAATTTTCGATCAAAATACTTATTAAGCTTAAAGTGACGTAGGACCAAAAATACTTTTAGAATAACATATTTTTTCCTATCGCATTAAATAACAACAAATCAATTTCTTTAAGGTATGTAATTAAGCTAATGGTTTCACTTCATATCCGCCTAAAACACGCAATAGCATTGTCATGTCTTCGTGAAAATCAACGAATTGAAAAAGGATTTATTTATATTAATGACAGTAAATGTTACAATGTTATAAAATTACGGCAGTATAATTGTTTGGGAATCTTTCAGTTGTTGGTTCGTGTTAGTTGGAGATTCCCGTATTTTAATGAAATGTTCAACACTGGGCTTAATCACTTTATTTAGTTTTTAATACATGAGATAATCAACAAACTTTTACTGTGTGCACGATGGCTGACAAACACGAACAGGGGAGAGGCAGAGTGCAGCATGAAGTTGCACAGATAATATAAACTAATTTCTGTATACTAGTAATTTTATTAATTTATGTTTTTTACTTTATTTATGATTAAAATTTATTTTTGTGTTTTATTCCATTTTATTATTTTTATAATATTGAACAATAATCTTATTAAATTATTATGTAAGCTAGCACGTCAGTTATAGATGCATTTCAAAAATATTGTTACCAATGAACAATAGATCACTTTCTAGTGTGACGCCTACAGGCAGAATACTGTTCCATTCTAACGTAGGTGGGTTCTTACGTAGTGTACTGCGGCCGGAATATATGCACATTCATCAAAACGTACGTGACGTAGCCCGCAATATACTGTGAAATAACTTACGGGCTACAGAAACGAGATTACATCCAAGTTTTACAACCGCAATTTACCAACGGGAACTTTTATTAAGTCATACATACGTTTGTCAGTTATTTGTTCCCAGTAATTGCTGTATTGAAAATCTAATTGACGTCAATGAATTGAGTAATGTTATTCAAATTCTTTGATAATCTGTACTAATGAATTACCTTTTATACTTGATCGTTACAAAACATAATTTGAATAATACTAAGATATTACTAAGATGCGATTTTGAAGCGCTAATAGCCTAATGGTTAAGGGTACGGACTGTCGATCTAACCGTCGCGGGTTCGAATTCTACCATTCGACTATTATTGTCAACAATATCTTAACACAACCATTTTTAAACGTTACCAGGAATGGCTACCAGAAATATTAGTAAATTTAAGAAAATGTATTAATATTTTACAAAAAAAAAAAGATTAAATGTGGACATTTTTGTTTATTTTATTCAGTTGTGTTTAATATAGTATCTATAGTTAGGTATGATACAGCTTTTTAAAACACAAACAGGAGATTTAATAATGGGTTCATCCTGTAAATAGAAACACTAATGGTCACTTTTTGTCCCTTTACTTAGTTTGCAGACAGACTAGTGAACAATATTAGAGCGAAGTCTAAACCTTTAAAGAGTAACTGAACAAAGGAGTCGACAGCCAGCACAGCTTATGTCAGCAAACGCAAAAGTTAAGCAACTTACCGAGTCTCACTTTGTATCTTGAAAGTTATAGATTGTAAGAAACGTGTATACAATATTATAGTAAACCATCTATAACAATATGTTAACTCACAAAGATCCAATTTTTTTAATAAATGAAACTACTTTGTGATTTTCAATAACGTTATTATGATAAACATCATTTTTCTGCACACTACTGGATATAAACAATGCTAGGATAGGCCCAGGCCACAGATCTAGTTGAAATTTGGAACAGAGATAGATTATAGAGCGGAATAGCATCTAGGCTGTTTTCCTTTTATTAAATGTCATACGGACGAAATCGCGGGCGATAGCTAGTTCACATAGCAGAATATTCGTAGCATAAGGTAATTGAATAACATTTCAGCTATAATAAATTAAGCATACATCATTTTAAGACTTCGCTCCAAGACCTGCTTCCTGCTCTGGAAACTTGCCAGGTCTGTAATCAAGCTAATCACATTTAATTTATACTTTACTTGTATGTTTAAGTTTACTGCATAAATATTTGTTAAATTTTAATAATTTAACTAGTAAAAAAAAATATTGATTTTTTAAAAATATAACTATCTAACTAACTAGAGTGGCGCAGCGACCCTAAGCGTGTCTTGGCATCCGACAACAAACGTCTCCAACCAACTCGATCTCGCGCCATCGATTTTGGATTTCATAGTGGATGGAGGTTTTTGTTTAACAGCGCTCGTTTCCGGATTATTTCAGAGACGTTTATTATTTTTATTTAAAAAAACTGAATTCACCGTATTCGTTACATATACCTACAAGGTAAACTAATTAACTCAGCAGAGGAGTCTGCCTACCACATTACCTCTACCAGTATAGCAATTGTCACATACCTCGGCGGCTCGGAACATTGCAACTGTCACTACACAGAACAATTTTAAGTGTAGACTGGCTTCAATTAAAGGGCAGCGTTCGGAGATGCTGGAGCCGTGGAGCTTTTTGAAAATACGTATACATTTTCGTTGTTTACCGTCGTCCACAGCGGAGCTTGTGTCAACTTATCCTCATCTCACTCGAAGGGACTCCGATCTGCCGCGTGCCGTGCGCCGCGTGCCAGACAGCCAGGTAGTAACGTCATCTCGAACTGTTAGGTTGTGTTTACTGCAACCCATTTATATTGGTATTTAAAATCAAAAAATGTATAACAATAATGCTTATGTTAATGTTTATAAAATTAATATTTAATATTATTATATCTCAATATTTGATTATCGTTGTATCGGTGTTGGTAAAAAATAAATATTGCTTTGGAAAAATAAAACTTAACAATGTTAAATAAATTACATGATAAGGAATAACTTAACGTTACACAATTAAAAATAATCTCTCATTACCAAGTCTACGTCACGTCTACGCACGTAATTTTGTATGATCCTTTGACACGATAAATATCACTAAATAATACAAAGACAGCTGACCTCGCATTACAAAAATATGGTAATATTTCACAACGATAAGAAAAGAACTATTCGCTATGGAAATTGAATTTCAACGCTCAAAAATTTCTGGAATCAAAAATAAATTCCTTTGTGCTTCACTAAAATATTCTGATACCGTTTAGAAATTGTGAACTGTTGATAGGTTCGTACATTTTTAAGGTGCTCTAATAATTGTGTAGTTTTTTCTTAATTAAAAAGCCAAAACTTCAAAAGTCTCTGTAGGATTATTTCGGCATTTCTCTCTTATATAAGATTGTTCTTATTTTGAAAGTTACTTTATAACAAAATCGATTCGATTAAATTGCATAAATAGATTAAAAAAAAACATTTTGTAAAACTGTTTCAGTAAACTGATATTACCTCTATGTTGTAGCGAGTTTTTAATCCAAAGATCTAAGTCCGCTGAGAGCAATACCATGTTGGAGTAATATTTTCTCAAGTCAACGGAAGCTAAAATAAAAGGAACGACGCCCAGATGTATAATAGCAAACCATATCTTGCGATATTTATTGAGAATCTCTTACACCGATATTTTATTTGTGCACTGCGTACTCGAGTGGGAACAAAATGTTTATTGGAATTACATTAAAGTACTATATGAAATACTTACTATTAGAATTACGAATGTTTATAACATGACTTGAATTAGACATGATAGCAAAGCGACCGCTTTTCGTAGACATCATTGGCAGATGTGTTGTCTACCTTTAATCAACAGAGGAGCTGGACGAACAGTAACAGGATATTTTCACTTCCATCCTATTACTTTCAAGTAGATTTAACTTCACTTCATGCCCGTCTTCTGTTTAGTAGTGTTACATTGATCGAGCGAGCTCTTTGTGCATTAGATATAACAGGTACTGTTAAATTGCTAAAAATGTGTTACCTACAATCTATATACTTATATTGGACCTAAATTGCTATCTTCCTTCGTCTAATTGTCTAAATTTGCTTACGAAAATCTGTTAACATTGTATCGACTCATGCTGTACTTGTATTTTCTACCACTAAATTCTTTTTGATTCATTTGTTTTATTTCTTCTATATATATAAAAATGAATTGCTGTTTGTTAGTCTCGCTAAAACTCGAGAACGGCGGAACGGATTTATCTTATCTTGGTTTTGGAATGTTCGTGGAGGTCTAGGGAAGGTTTAAAAGGTGAGAAAAATTAGAAAAACT
>JAODUI010000023.1:1975881-2007999 GCA_027563995.1 Papilio gigon
CCATCTCCTATAAATTTCTGGTACTACGGTCAAACAAAGCATATAATAATACCCTCATTCAACAATAGATGGCGTTAAATACTATAATATAATAATGCCTGAAGTTTGATTTTCCGTAAATGCGTAAAATGAACACCGATACGAAAACATTTTTCAAATAGATTGAGAAGGATGACAATTGTAAATTATCGCTTCAACTTTGAAAACGCAGGTTAAGATCATATCACAAGATAATTTTAAACAAATTAACTTGATGACGGTGAATCATAGTAATTTAAAATTATACAATTATCGAAGACGGCAATTATTTAACATGACATCCGCTGACATCGTATCTGAACAATATCTTACAACAGATTTGGTGATTTAAATCCTAAGAAATTACTTACTCGACAAGTTTCAGGCTAAAGTTGCCAGCACCAGAAACCTTAATGTCTTTGCCCACAGCACGAAACGCGCCGCTGTTACTTCCCACTGGTGGGCTTATCTGCGGAAAAATGTATCTCCGGTAAACATAAATAATTAAAAGGTATAAAATGAGAGTGACGTCAACAAGGCGGTGATCAATTGAAAACCGCAAAATGCTAATTCAATGTTTCAAAAATTCACCATTTTCATATCAATCATTTTATTCTATATATTTAACATTTTATGGAAAATAATACTTAAAAAATAACCACTAATGAGTTTTTAATACATTTAATTGTAAATTACGAAATATTAGTTTAATATAAAACCTTTTAAAATCAATTTAGTAATTATCATGCTTTGTTTTTTTTTCGAGTATATAAAACATTGGTAAAAACGTGTTAGTTTATTTATATTCCCATTGCGTTAGAATATTGTTCACAACATTAATCTAATCTTGAGATTCATACCCACCTTCGCTAGATCAGTACTCCGTATCCTTAACCATTAAGCTACAGGCGCTTCGAACTTAATACTTATGTTAAACTAACTAACTAACTAACTAACTAACTAACTAACTAACTAACTAACTAGAGTGGCGCAGGGACCCGAAGCGTGTCTTGGCCTCCGACAACAAACGTCTCCAACCAACTCGATCTCGCGCCATCGCGACCCAGTCGCGAATACTTATGTTGAAACCACCGTAATATAAAATTGTAAATACCTCATGAATATAGAAGGGGTCCAGGCTGGGCACGTTGAGCTCGGGAATGCCTTCCACGAGCTTTGGCCGCAACTTCTCAATGGAGTCGCGGACGCATTCGTTTATCGTGTCCTGATCGCGTTTACACACTTGGATGTACTCCGCTGCAAACACATTAATTAATTAACTGTCGAACTCAGAACTGATAGATTGTTATTAAAGAAAATTATTTGATATATTTAATATATAAAATACGATAAACAAGTGATCAGAGAGAAGTTACACTACACGACTTTCAAATCTAAACAAATTTCTCTCTTCGGCTGTTTAATGATTTACAAAACTTGGATAAAACAATATACGAATAGATAACGAAGTTATTTTCATAGTCTATACATTTCAATTTTGTACAATCACAGAGAAATCTTATACCACTCTTTCAAATTAGCCTCCCAGTTAAATACTCTGTGATATACTCTGAGTACAATGCCGTAGACCAGTGTTTATCTCTTCCACAGCTAATCGTTTATCACGGTTCCTGTGACATTATTCCGCAATCAACTTGATAATAAGCTAATGCATAACTGCACTATGATTACTAAATTACCGGTACTGAAGTTATCCGTCATTTTCGCTAGATGTCGCATCATTTCGTCGCGTTTTCAACCTTAATTGTTAATTTATCACAAAGATCTTTTTTTTTCGACTTATTTGAAAAAAAAACTAATTATATTGGAGTTACAGCAATATAATGATGTAGGCCTTTGAATTGTAATTTATATTTACAGTTTTTTTTCCATAGAACATAGCACTGTTAAGTCTGAAGAGCTAAACAATATCACATACTAATATTATAATAACAAATTACCAAGTTCTAAATTGGCTAAAATGATCTAGGTAAAAAACAGTCTGGAATAGTGCAGAGAATCGGGCCACACGAACAACGTCGCGGGTGATAGCTAGTGTAGCTATTAATAATGATACAAGTTGAATTAGTATTATGACTTCCGAGGAATCAATGGACCGCAGTGGAAGAAGCCGTAGCGTTAAATTACGTGATTTATTGACCCTGACCCGAGCTCTGTGCTCTGTGGTACATGCGTCAGAATTGTCCTTTGAATAGAGAATAACGATGGAAAAATCTCCCATCACAAATTAATCATGATTCATGATTTATGTGACAATAAAATATTATTATACGTATATACGTAGAATATTAATTGATTTAAATGGGGTTTATTCTGCAAGTTACCGACAATCTAAGATTCATTTCTTGTTGCCATTTTCTAAATAATATTTATGTTAATATGATTAAAAAAAAAATGAAAATGTAATAATACCAGTGCTGCCTCGCCTTGAAATTACATCATGCGATGTGATTTTCGAATACGTTTTTAAATGAAACGAATTTAAAATAGTTGATATTTAAAAAAAAAATAAAAAATGGCAAAATTTACACGTCATTTAAATTTAATTATTATTTTATGTTATTAAGGTAAAAATTAGATTGCTTTATTTTTGGTTAATTCGTCATAAAAAAATAATACAAAAATGACTTTAAAAATATTAGATACTATAGTTCAAAACTAAATAAATAAAATTGATTATTTGATAATTTAAATAAATTATAACTAAGAGTAAGAAAATAACTTACGAATTTTTGAATAACATTGTTCATAATAAGTTAATAGAAATAAAAAAACGATACATTTATTAGCGGATAGCATTATGAAATAAATTATATGCAGTAATATAAAATTACCGACTTTGACAACGGCGGAGTGAGCACTATGCACTCGCGCGGGGGCACGGTTATTATATATGTCGGCATACGGAATCGCTTATTATTAACAAGTTCAAGGCGACTGCATGTTGCTCACGTAGCGTCCAACAAATATATTATTAATAATAGTTATTTTTTGATATAAGCAATATTGAACAAGAAAGACAAAGTGTGCAGCTACCTAACGCAAGACTGTAGAATGTATTTACCTTTTCTAATGTTAATCTATTAGGTCAATAATTATATTAATAAGCCATAATAAATAAATTAACAATTTATTTTATCTATACCTATTAAATTCTATTTAGATGATGAGATTGAATGTGGATGGCTATAAAGGTAGAGGAAGACCGTAAGTGTGGATAGATTGCGTTAAAGAGGATATGCGTAGGAAGTGTGTGTGTTCAGATATGAGCTGACAAAGATGTATGGAAGAGTACATACTGTGCCGACACTGCCTAGGTAAAAGGGCAGATTGATGATGATTAATAATTATTAATCTTATAAAACACAGTTACTTTTGTTTGTTGTGTGTCCATGTTTGTTCGCCATTTTCTGCAAAACTACTAAACGTATTAAAAAACTGTTTATACCATCATGTTGATTATTTATTCCGGATGCTTCATACATAGATCTAACTACTAGAACTTATTCGTAACTTAGTTTACGCGGAATCGAAAAAAAAATTGTCCTGTGTTATTCCAGACGTGTGTTGCAAATTTTAATCATATTCTACTAACAAATATCATTCTATCTAAACGTTCGATATTTTTATTCAAGTGAATAAAAAAATTGTTTCTGAACTCCTGCAAAATTACCTTTTTTGCTTACGTGAACTACACCGTGTGAGATATATATAAATGTATGCAACAAAAAACCGAATGATGACTTACAAGAAAATTATAATAAACAAAAAATGTGATTCCTCAAAAGATCGCAAAAATAAAAGGTTACACTAAGGTAAGGTGAATGATAATGAAACGAAGGTTGTTTGAATATATCCTACTATTGTTTTATCTGCTGCAATATTTATAACCGAGACGGCCTTAGTTGCCGGAGCGCCTTAATTACGAGCTACCGCAGCTCCGGAGTAAAAATGTACATTAACAAATACAATAATAGAACAAAAATGTATTGTCTAATAACAATAACATATAACCTAGAAGGAAGGAAGTAACTATTTGAAACAATTATTTTAAAAATGCAGTATAGAATTTTTCTGTCCATGTTAAATACTGAAACATACTGCCACCTAGACCGCATACTTTGGCATTGGGAAGGCCATGTCCAACAATGGGCGGACAAGGGCTGATGATGATGAAGACTCGTCCCATTTCCATGATTTTGAATATGGAACGGCTAATATCTATTGTCAAGAAATCAATGGAAATGAGAAATTGTTACAAACCTATCTAAACAATTTTATGTTTAATGGCTGTAATCACAGACTTTTTAAAAACAGACATCAATATAAATGCGCCAACGGTTTAACATCAAAGCATAGACAAGAACTGACGATGTCAACTAACGATTTGCGTAAAAGAAATTTCTCAATTCCATTGAATTTTACTATATTATATTTAACTGTAATTTATATGTGCCTTATAAAATAATATAGCAAAATTACTTACGTATATCCATTTGCATTGGCCAACAAAAAATACCCGCGATAAATAAATGAATTAAATTAAGATAAATAAAGTGACCAAACATTTTTTTATTAGGCAAATAAAAACAATTGAAATTAGCTTAAAAACAAATGGTGTATAAAAGATAGCAGCTTGGTAAATATTATGCGACCAAGTTGAGATGTCCGGTGTTTTATACAGTCGTATTAGAAGCACTTCAAGGTATAGGCCGAGGCGAAATGGAGGCTTCAGGTACTTGATTCTAAAGAGAAATTAATTACAAAGTCGCATCAGAACCATGAAGGAGATTCATAGAGCTAATTAAATATAGAACTGATCTTCATATAAAGCAACAATGTATTTATTAGTTCAAAAGTGAAACTAAAAATAAAGATTTTGCCAAAGTAATATATGAAGCGACATTAGCCCACGTCAAGGGTACGCACTAACGATCTAGCGGTCATGGTTTCGAATCCCACCATTCGACTGTAGTCGTGAATAATATCCCAGCGCAATATTTTTCAAGCTTACCAGGAATGGTTACAAGAAACATTAGTAAATTAACAAAAATCTACTTATATTTTGTGTAACAAAAATGCTTTTCTTTCTTATGGTTAGTTAATAAATATTTAACTGTATTATTAAAACCTTACCAAACTACTAGATGGCGCACTACGGCTAAGCGTGTATCTTAATAACAACTCTATTTGTCTTTACCTTATTTATCTTTACTTAAGTCTGTTTGTCGCACATGTTGACCAGTTAAAAGACGCATATTTGGGTTACCACTTTGCCCGTAATTTCGTTCGAGTGGAATCAAAACAATAAATAAATAAGCTATGTGCTATATCAGATATTAATGTATACATATGCAAAATGTCATCCAGATCTGTTTAGCTGCTTCATAATCTCAGTATACGTCCCTACTGAGGTGCCTAAGCCATTATTAGGGGGTGACTAGGCCATAGTCAACCACGCTGGTCCAGTACGTAAGTGTAGGTTGCATCACGATGTTTTCCTTCAACGTAAAGACGTCGGCACGTTTAATTAACTGCTAACAAATATTCACTAGATTACTGACATGATATAGATTTACTGGAAATCTACTTGATAAATAATGCTATTCTTCGAATGCATATTAGCTTGCGTTTCTACTGCAGAACTGTTTAAATATAATTCTGTCTCATTTATTTTCAAGAGTTTCAAGTAGATGGTAATATGTTTCGGTATTTTAACTAGAATAGAAAATAATAAAATATTAGAAGTATGAAAAATTGTAAGTTAAAGTTTTTTTTAAGTCATCATAAAGAAGTCAATGAAATTCGCACTCAAATTCCCTCAGGCTACGTAAGAGGGAACAAGGGGTCAGCATAGTGCCGCCCATAAAAAAAAATGTTTCAGTATGATGTTTTCAACAGTGAAAACCTAGCTTTATAAATACATATTACCTTGATGGTAACAAAGTCATATATATAAAGTATCGAACATATAGAAATCACAACCAGTTACTTTATTGAGAACATATATAATTACGCAGAAGCCAGCTTACTTAACAAAAACTTCAAGTCAATGAAGGTTGAATAAACATCTAATGAAGTTGTACGCTTTATCAAAATTAATTTTATATACGTATTTCTATTTATATATTACTAATTATTACATAAACTCATATATATTACAATTAAAAGGTTTGCTTAACAAAATAATGTTATTTATACACGAAATGATTCCATTTTCATGGTATCGATGTTATCAACAAAAAACCGTAAACGAATTGAGAACCTTCTTCGTTTGGTAGTCAGTTAAAATATATGTCACGTAAGATGGTAACATTTTCCTAGTAGTGTTTATAACTATTTATATAATGTTAATAAATCACGTGCAATATCAGGTTGTCACTTCTAGGTTTAATCCAACCGTCATTGAGAACAAGTCGAATGTATTTAATGTATACTAGATGTCGCTATGTTCGAAATTCCAACAATAATTTTGTTGGAATTTCGATTAAGGTTCAGTTCAAACATTTTAAAAAAATTATTTCGGCTATAGTCAAAAGTCGCAAATACTATTTTTGTGTAGTTATTAAAGGTAACAAATTCATGTCTGTAACGTTTTTGAGATAATCAGCTCAACAGCACAGTGTTGTGAATAATAATTTGTCAATAACACAATTTCAATAAACGCCATCTTTCGCGTAACGCAAAAGTTATTTAATTAATTTGATACATACATGATAGATGTCGCTGTAGAGCCAATAAGGAGAGATTTAAGTTAAACGAACCTACGAAACTTCTACAAGATCGGTTTAGGACAGAGAATATAGTAATTAATAAATTTAGGAGTTTCGAGGTTTGTACCGGACGTACCTTGTGTGAAGAGAAGTATCTTTTATGAGTATTCGTATGTAGTTTTCGCTCAATGTCTCAATAGGATTGTTGTTCTAAGTTTTGCATGTAATATTATTTCTAATTTAAATAAAATTCTTGAGTTGATCTTATGACATTTATTCAAATTAAAGAAATAACAAAATGTTGATTAACAAATTACATATTTTTAATGTCATCCGGAAGTAACCAGTATTTATTTTGTACATAATTCAGTGTATTTCATTCAAACACAATATTATCGCTGAATCTCTAATACTTCTGTGTGGTCACATTAAATAGTAAATAAATGAAAACATCAAGGCTAGTTGAGTAAAATACAAGAAATACAGAACCGCAAAATGTTCTCAGAACAATATTATATATTTTAAACATAGACCATTATTTACGCCGCCTTGTACATGATTATCTTATTTTAAATTTAAATATATTTTAATGTACTAAAAAGTTTAAAAATATGTATTGATAACTTCACAAAAATGAATCTATCATAAACTTAAATAAGTATATTGGAAAAAACAAACAGAATTCCGTGGAAAGCGTTTAAGTAATTTGTATGAATTATTATTAGAATACCTTCGTTTTAAAAACATGTTTACTACGAAGACCGAACGGAAATAAAATTTAATTCATTATTTTGTGATTGTGTGCTTGGGCAAAAGTGACGTAGACAGATAAGGCGGGAACTATGACCCTTGTGTGCTCGGGTTACTGGCCAGTTGATATTGTGCTCCCGCGACACGTCAATTGTCAATGCATCATGTGGAAGTGCTGTGTTCTTTTCTCTGTTCTATTAATTCTTGTATTAGGACAAGGTATGTTGCTTGTTATTATAAATTAAAATATTTTCCTTATCACTTAAGATTGAAGGTACATTTGTTTTATGTTTATTCTAACCACTTTTTTACGGACATCTTATGTCATAGTGTTACCATTAGTATTTTTAACCGATTTCATTCTATATATATTTGTCGTGTATTTAATTGCTATAAAATTGTTTGAAATTAATTCGAATTTTGTGAACAGTAATATGACTTAATACAAAATATTGTTGCGAGTTGTTTATGCCAATAACATTTTTTATGTATGAATCAGAATATAACAATAACATTCTAAGAATGAAAAGTAACAATGTAATTATAACATAGCGGTATACGTCTGTTGCTTACAGATGATATTAAAGACACGACTGATTCAAAACTGGCGGAAGGAGAGAAAAAAATGAGCGACCAAATCTTGGTGATCCTTGAGCACTTCAAACAACCAAATCCAGTTGGGATCCCAGGAGCTGACGTCCCTGACCCGTACCCAGTGCCCGATATGAAGCAATCACTGTCACTTGGCACGTTATATTTTAAAAACACTGCCGTACATGGAATCAGTAACTTTAGAATTTTGTACGTGAACGCAGAAATAGGAGCTATGGAGGTTAGTTCGTAATATCTTGCAATTGTGACCCACAGTTGTTGCTATTCTATTTCTGCAGGCTCCACTAAGCCCTTTATGCCTAAAGTATAAAATGTTATGACGCCAGACTTTCGTATCATTGACCAAAAAAAAATGGTTGTGCAGATTTCAAGAGTTTTACATTTCTATAAGAAGACAAATATAAATGTATAAACTATTACATGCTACAAATTAAGAATTAATTCAAATCATCTAAAAGATATTTTCAAATTCCAGGTGAACGCTGCCTTGGCAATAGACAAGCTACAAGCTCGAGGTAACTACACGCTATCCACGTGGCTGAACCGGGCTCAGGGACCCTTCACCGTTGACATTTCGGGACTTAAAATAATAGCCAAAGCTACACTGGGCGTCGAAATAGATGGCAAACTGCAAGCCCAAGGAATATCTATAGATCTAGGTTTCACCAACATTGCTGTGAATTTCGAAAACTTGGGTTTCTTCGGCAGTATGTTTCAAGGCATTGTTAACTCGGTGGGCACATTCTTATTTGATTCTATCAAGCCTTATGTACTGAAAGAGGCTTACACTAAGGCGCGGGCAGCTATCAACGAGAAACTGGATGAAGTCGCTGGAGATATGCAATTCCCTAATTCCATATCCCCACTGGACATGGTGGTGGCGGACGCGCGGGAAAAGGTAAGACAAATGGATCTAGATCCTTATAAGGTGCAGGACTACAACACGACGGCCAGCGTGTTCACCGTTACCTTAGAGCATACCTGGATTATGGGCATATCGTCCTTTCACCGTGTGGGCAATATAACGCTGAAACTAGAGAACAACACGGTCATAGCTGACTTTGAAATTGGAACACAGAAGTTGCAAGGCGTCACGCAATGGGGGATATCAGCGATCAGCGGTTTGATGTCAAGAGCGGGCACGGCCTCCTTCTCAGTGGAGTACATAAGCGGCAGGCTAGTGCTGGCGCAGCCGCTGGACACGAGGAGACAACCTCAATTCAGGGATTTAGATCTCGAAGTAGGTAACATTCAAGTTCGCTTCGACGGCGCGGGCACGTTGGACTACATCGTCGAGTTCGCGGTAAACGTACTGCCAAATTTGCTCAGATATCAAATAATGGACGCGATAGAGGGTCCTCTCAAGGAGAGGCTCCAGCAGGAACTGAATAAAGTCAATGTTGAGGAACTTATAAAACAAGAGTTACCTAAAATAGATGACATGCAAGAGAAAGGATTCAAGTTGTCTGCGCTGCGAGTTGCTGAAGCCCAGGACGAACCTTACGATGAAGATGATTTTTTTAATTTTTAGTTTATACAAACTTTATAAGTATTTCACATAATTGTAAATAAATAATTCATCATATTAATGATTTGATGAAAACATCTTTAAATGCAAGATATGTTGTTCTATTTACTTTTTAATTGTGTAATCATTTATAATCTGTGGAACTACTATGATGTAATACATTTATAACATAGTAATAAATAGGAATATCATTATAATCGATGGTATTATATTACTGATCGTGCGATTTGAAAGAAACGTACAAAACGGTAATCAGTATAAAAACCGGTAAGTAACGGTTTAGTCGAGAATCGAATCCGAAGAAGGGAGCCGATTGTAACTGCAACTTGCAACTTGACATTGCGATTCAATTCAATATTTTGTAACATATTTATTTTTCACTTTGTTGTATTAATTGTTATTTATGTTGCACATGTTATTCTAAACTTGATTAGCTGTTAACTATTAGATTAGAACTGACCAAGGAACACTGGACAAAACATTTCGTTAGTAGATGAAGCTAGATAACAAAAAAACAACGATACTTCAACGGTGTTACATATTTAATAAAATTAATAAACGTTATTTTCATACACATATTAATTATTTTTGTGTTAGCATAATTTTAGTTCAGTCGTAAACAACCAACACAAATCGATGTCTCACTAACAACTTACAGATTAAACATTAAATGTCCTATAACTACGACATAAAAAAAAACAATCAAAAACAGGCTCTGTTGTCGCATCCCACCCGTTGGAAAGTCTGCAGAGCCTGCGAACCGTCACCATTGCTCCCGCCGTGGCTATACGCGTCGCACGTGCGGACGACTTTAAAAAGAAAACTGTCTATGGTTTAACTTTTTTATTTCAAAATATTTAAATTTTTATTTCTACAAGGCCAGTGTTATTTTTAAAGATGAAGAGGTTTCAAGCTTTACTAGTTTTCGCGGCAGTGATAACAACGGGAACTTCGAACACAAGTAAGTGCTTTAGAAGAAAGTAGACGGACCAGTGCGAGGGATATTTGTGTCAAATTTATAGTCTGTTAACAACCTCTTTATCGTCCACTCTGATGGTACCGTTATATATTTTTTTTTTAATTCATTTCAATCCACTTATGTTATGGCAGGCTTGTCCGCACACAGCACGCTTACTGCTGCATACCACACAACTCGTCTTTCAGTGAAACGTAAATGTTTATTATTTAAGAAAACTCATACTTTCAAGAAAATAAATTTAAATGAAAATTATAAATTAAATTATTGTTTTTTTTTTACATCTATTATAGAAATAAAACCCTCCAATAAGTTCGCAATCACTTTCCTATATATCGATACACACTTTCAGTTTTAACTGCACAATTTTTATGAGAGAACTGTACATTCGAAATTTACATATATATGCATCACAATTGAACAGGAAATATTAAAATACTAGCGGATTTTGCACATCAATTAATTCTATTAAAAACGATGCGTTAAAGGGTAGGGATTTCCGAACATATAGTCGAGAGTTCGAAACCCACCATTCGACTATTGTCGCGGACGATATATTAGTACAAGCCTAGAACTTAGCTGGAGTGGTAAAAGAAATTTTAACAAAATTTTTTCTAATAATATTTCAAGAAAATAAATTAAGAAAACAATATATAGCTGTTCGTAACAAGAAAACAAGAGATAATCCTTGATATTAATTAATTTATTAATATTAACTGTAGTTACATTGAGAGTTGAGTTTAATTGAACTGACCCACGCATAGTCTATTTAGCGACTGGTAACTAAAGGTTGTGTATACTTTCTAAAATAATCGCTTTAAAGTGCTGCCAAGCATCATAAACAATTGAATAACCTACAAAATTAAATTAATTAATTAATTATTAATTGATTAATTAGTAATTAATCCATAATTTTCGGCGTATTCTGAAATAGGGTTGCATTTTTAAACGTTAAACGACTCTGGTCTGAATCAAAAGTAAAAATCGAAACATTAAATTAATTTTAAAATTAGAACTATTGGTTTGATTGTGATATTTTTTTTTTACTTCTCAATCTTATATGTGTTTACTCATGTCTTATTTTTATTTTCATGAAAGTAGTTTATTAATTTCGGACACTGCAAAAACATTTTTTTTCCTCAAAGAAAGCAACGCGTGAAAGCATATATGAGTCATTCTGTAAATTTTTTACACTCTCCATATTTATGTAACCTACATTCGGACACCGAGAGCAAGACCATTATATCTTTAAGATCTAGGTTTTTTTTACAATATCATATACCTAAAACTCGCTGCACACCTACAGTTTTAACTGGACAGTTAAAATTGAAACTATGAGTAAAGGCAAAATTTTAACTGTCAGTTAAAACATGTGGCCAGAGTAGATTACGCTGACCCAGTGCGAGGTAACTTCACACAAATACCTTTATCTGCCAGATTCCTCATATCAAATATTTTAGCATCTACAATATCTAGTTAAGTTATATCTAAAAGCGGAAGTCAAAAGCGTGTTGACAAAAATCTACACCAAACCATATTGATGTAACCTTCGTCTTAATTAAAAACAACCTTCATTTCATACAATATAAATATCGCACATTCAAGCATTAGCTAAATAATAAAAACAAATATAAATTCATATGTTTTTATTAAACAAATGACATTTGCATTTATAAAAAAATAAGTTTATTTTTCTACCTGATATCATTTCTTGACAACGTTAAACACCAAAGTGTTATGTGATGTCGAATTTATATCATCATTCATTACAATATCACGCGTTACAAAACATAGCATTTACTGGCCACAAATGAATTGTTACGTAATTGCTTAGACGCACGGAAGAAAGGTAGAAATGAGAAAATATGACGTGAAATAACGTAACACGCCAAGAACTCAACCAGCTACACGGATAAAAAAAGATTTTAAAATTTATTTGCTGCCAGTATTAATTATAAAAAAAAACTTACAATGAGTTGCCAGCAAAATGTAATTTATTAGATACCATTTAAAATAAAAAGTGCATGTTATTTAGAAGATATATATTTTTTATTAGTATATTATAATTATGTACTGCGTAATAAACACGCACAAGAAAGAACATACTTAACCTATATTTAATAATAATTCTTGTTATATCCAAGACGCAATCTTTATATAACATATTATGTTGCTCTACTATTGAAAGCTTACTGTAGTCAATTTGAGTACATTATTTTTATTCAACTTGAACTTGATTGAATCTAATCTAGTTAATAAATTTTATACATATGTAAATAAATTCATTATGTATATAAATGTTTCATGATAAATATTTATGATTAAGTAGTTCCACTATTAGTTAATTTATTTGAAAAGTTCTCACTTATTTTATGTGCTGTAATTATCGTCTCGTATTACATAAATGTGTATATAATTGTTTACAAATATTAACTGTATATGCAGTATACTTTAACATGGTAATTAAATATACAAGTAAAATACATTAAATGAGAAAATACGTTGAAACAAAATTACAATTGTTTACTTTAATAATTACGTTAAGAAAACAAAATGGCGTAACTTCACTGACAGCACGAAACAAGAAACAAATGAAAGTGTTATTGAAACATACCTAATCTATTTCTTATCAAATTGTTAACTTTAGATAAAGATTCTAATTATCTACAATCTTTTAATGGTCACTAAGGAAGTCCAATAGTATTGATATTAGAAAGAGAAATCAGTAATAAGAGACAGAGTAAGTAAATATTAAGTTACTTCAAGTGTCAACAAGACTGCTTTATAACAGCTATACATAATCGAACGTATTAAAGCGTGTCTTTTATATTTCTTTCAATCGTGACGAGCTTAAGGAAAATATACAATATATAATTTCATTCACTAAAATAATAATCACGTATTGAATTAAAAAGATATTGTAATTCTTGTAAGCTGCGACGTCCCGCGCATGACGGGCATCGCTATACTTCATTACCTGCTAATATATGCTTTCTCACATTACCGAAGAACGAATTTGAATTAACGTCATATCGTTTCTCAGATTAAGACGTGGATGACATCATCGTTACGTGGATATACTTCAACCTAGTTAAGTTCTAGCATTTGACTTAAAAACTATGTTATAGATCCTGTGGTCGTTAATCGACGACTGCGACGACAGACTATGTATTTATGCTGCCCGCGAAGCTTGCGGATATTTCGTTTAAGCATGTGTCCGTGGGAACGATTCTCATCCGAAATAATTATTTATATGATTCGATCCACACACACATTACATACATATTTCGAAGAAAACGTTAAATAGATTGGTTGTGTCAATTATTTAGTCCACAAATATGCGACTCGCATAATACCCACCTTACATTGTTCTAATTTGCCCTTCGATAAAAAAAGTGTGACCACTGATGATTTTTGAATTGTACGTCCCAAAATTTATTTAAATTTCTTACTAAAAAAAATTAGAAATGTAAAAGAATAAATATATAAAGAATGCTTCACGTATTTCGCTGTAAAATGTATAATTTTAAAATTCCAAGTAATGAATAGAGAAAAAGCGGAAGAACAACGCAAGCAAATTATTTTTTCTTCTCGTATATCCCCAAACGTCTCTTATAGTGTGTCAATTTCACTTCCGTTAAGGATCTGAGTTTGTAAACGTTTGTTAACATTTCGAAAGTATTTGTCTTTAGATAGGCAATAAAGATATGAAAAGACTTTCTTATGATGGGTTTATTATTTTCGTCTGGTGTTTACACACTTTGCTAATGCGTTTAAACTTCGAAAGTTATAGGATAGAACATTTTGGACGATGTGTTACCTCTCGTTCTCCGCTGGTATGGCTTGGCCAGAGATTTGTTAATCTTCTTATCTAAAGTCTAACATCGTTTTATTATTCCTGTTCTTAGTACTTATATTCTACGCATTTTTTTGTTTTCTATTACTATTTTTATTATCTAACATTGTATAATTAGACTAAATTAAAATTATAAATTTGATTAGAATTAGGATTATTAATTTTTGTTTCTTTTCATGACTTTCTTTGCTACGTTACGTTACAACATTGTAGTTGACTATTAAATATCTATATTAAAAGATAATAAAAAAAAACAAATGAATCAGCGTTGATCTTTGATACAGGCTAATACAAGCTTAAGCTTGTCTTTGCTTGATTACATTGAAATAATGTCTTGTTCGAATCATCAATTCACATAATTTAAGATAATTGCAAAGCTTTTTGTACCGGCTTGGTTTGCGTCTCCTTCGTTAGCGGTGAACGGTATCCGATGGCTCGGAGTTTCGCGGACGAGGCTCCTGCACGGTCACTGACCCGGCCTTTATACTTTTTATTATAAAAACGTACCGCTGTCTATTTAATGGGAAAGTTAATTGGGATTTCAAAGTTCGTGACTACTTGATGTAGTTATTAATTGTGACTTAATAAAAATACAATCTTTTTAATACGAAAAAATTAACTCGCATTTAAAACAAAATAAATATTTTCACTTTTTTTAATGAAAATATTTTTGTTAACTTACTAATATTTTTTATGGCAATTCGTGGTAAGCTGGAAAAGCTTATTAGGGTATATGGTTCACGACAATAGTCGAATGTAGAAGTTCGAACCAATGTCCGCTAGATCGGTAGTCCATACCCTTGACTATTAGGCTATTTGCGCTTCTTCTTCACTACAAATATTAATAAATACATACAGTACTGCAGCCTTCAGCCTAACATTCTTAATCACTTATTGTTCTCTGAAGGAAATAGTTCCCAGACTATCTAATAGTGGACACATGGCTTCTCCATACTCATAGTCAGACTATAGTTCTTTTATTGTTTCGGCGATCAATGTGGCTTGACGAGGGCATAACTACCGTTAGCCGCACGCCTCCCGCATACTAATGTGACTGCCAATGAAAGTTATACAGTCAGCTGAGCGAATATTAGATCCCATCAATGTGTTACGATGACCTTCCTTATTGTTTTACTGCGGACCGAACTGTACTATATTATTACCTCCTTCCTTTTGAAATCAACCACAAATATTCTAACACGTTGGATGCGGAAGGGGGAGGACAGCATACTGTGGAAGGCATTGGAAAAGGCTTATGTCCAGCAGAGGACAGACAAAGACTGATAATGGTGATTTAAATCACTTTTTTGACTTCGAAGTTCATGTTACATAGACGGGTAGTAAAAAAAATGTTGTAAAATTTGTTTCTGTTTTCCTTATCAAAGTGACCACACATATAGATGCCTGTGCTTACGCATGTGTACAAACTAAACCATACAAGCATCGATATTATGTTCACATTAGACTTAGCAATCGGCACTCGGAACAGAGAAAGCATCAATTCACGTCTCTACAGTATGACTCATCGTCTTTATTACTTATAATTAACTTTCATATCGATAAGTTGCAGTTTTTTTTTATATAAGTTGCATCAACGTAATCTCTCATATGAGAAATAAATACACATTAACTAATCACAATATAACGGAATAGTATTTATGTGCTTCGCAAAGTTACTGATGTTTTCACTACAAATGACTTGTAATGTTAACTGAATGAATTTATGAATTGTGTCAGGTATGTTCGGTGAGCGCTGCTCGCGGCAGGACCCCGACGTTGATGAGTGTCTTCTACGCAGCTTCAACTCCTTAGTTGACTATCTCAAAGGCGGAGCGCCCGAACTCGGCATTGAGGAGGTAAGCGATATTCTACATCAACAATTTATGGATAGTTTACAGAATAACAAGGACAAGAGCGGAATCAGGAAAACATAGATTTTTATTTATATATAAAGTAATAATTAAATACATTGTAAAATATTATCAACATTTTCTAGGTACTTATTACAATATATCAGAATAAAGACGCGGGGAGTCGATTTTACGAAAACAATTAATGAATTGCGTCCAAAATCGAACTGAATCACTTCCATAGACAATAAATAAGATTTAAAATATCTACTTATGCTGTTTAACAATAATCTATTTGCAGTCCGACAGCATAGTAATAGACGAGCTGTCTATCGCTCTGGGCGGCGGGCCGGACGGCTACCGCGCCGCCTTCAAAGACATCCACGCCAGCGGCGTCAACAACATGACCATAACAAACGTCAGGTAACTGTCTTAACTTGGACTTGTACTATATTCAACACGACGTTTTCACCTGCGATACTATCGTACAATGCATTGTAATCCGTAACTCTATTTAAAAACTTCGATTTTGTCACTTATTAATTTAAAAAAAAAAACACTTATTAAGTAGCCTATGCGTTATTTAGAACTGTTATACGTCTTTGCCAAATTTCACTGAGATTTCTTGAAGATACGAAATAACAAACATCCATAATTTGATTCATCGTACGGTGAAATTAGTTTATAATGGAAAAAATAATTTCTAGGATTATAATGTCTTAGTATAAATTCAGTTTTGTAATTTGATTCCGAATTATTTCCTCTCGAATGACAAATTCATATTTACTTCATACAATGAACAACATAATTACGCAATACATTTGACATCTTATGAAGTCATCTCAGTACATTTCGTCAATAAGTTTGAAATAACGAAAGCGCGTTTGTTTACTGCTCGAATCAAAACACTATTGTTACTATCAAATAGTTTCTATGTAACGCGTGGAATGTTGTAACAATGCAGCGGTACACTATTATCTGCTATCCATCGACTTTCCGGAAAACTGTTGCAGCTGCATGTAAATTATAACTGTGGATATCTCATATGTATACTAATTAAATCTTCCTTGTACATTAACGTGACTAGTTCAATTACACTATTCTTTTACTAGTTTTCCCTGTATTAAAGTTTCTATTGGTTCAAGGAGTTTTTATACATTTAGCAGCAAAGCCATATAATTAAAAAGAAAAAAACGGAATTAAAAAAAGAACATTTTTTTATGGATAGTCTCTTGTCTTTTGCACGCCCCTTTTTCACAATGTTAGTTCTTTTGATATATTTTCATTTACAAACATGCGTTTTAATTTAAATTAATCACAAGTCGTACGACATACACCAATCGGGTATCTACTGGCATGTATTATTGTATTTAAAAATAGCAAAATATTTTACACTAGTCTACGTTAATATTTATAAACAATTTGAAATATGTTACAACAATACTAAAATATTTAAAAATGTATTTATCTCCTCCTATATTAAGAAATTGATAAAGTAAAGTTCTTAAATTTAAATTTTAAACATACATAAAATAACATTATTTGTAAATGATGTTAACAGTAAGATATTTCTTTGTAACCACGAAGTAAGATAGGAATTTATCATTAAATCAAAAGAATGCTAAACAATGCAATCGTTCGTAAAATCTTTTTATAATCACAATAAACATGACTGCATCAATCGGAATCTTCGGTTCTCTTTCTCAAGTTAATATATTCTAAGCACGCATCGACGACTCACGGGTCAAATATCCTCATGTAATTGTCATCTTCCTTTCACGGACAATGTCTTAAGGGACAAAGCTGCAACTCATAATTGTTGGCAGACATTTCATATTTGTGTTAAACAAAGAAAACATGTACTTAATAAATACAAGATCGATAAATCACACATTAATTTTATTTTAATTTACCCAATATGGGTAACAGTGTTCCTTTTGCAATATCGTAAAATACGAATAATGTAAGACAGCTCCTTACTTTAGAGACGTCAAACAACGTATTAAATCATATTATGGTTTTACTAACAAAACCTGCTTTCAGTTTTTTAGCATTCAGTGTTTGTTCAATTTAATTTGTTAATTAAACCATATTATGTTAAATTTGAGTGAACTCAAAAGAAAGCAGACGATTGGTAGGAGACCTTACACAAATGCGCTCTCTGGTGACGAAGGCGAGAACTAATTTTATGTTCCTGCATTATAGGATTAGTATAGCAGCAGTTAACTCGAAAGTACAATTTTACTGGTCCTTCGATATCCATTCACCACTCATCTCATTGTAAACAATTCTTTAACTGTGTGTCTTTGTTTTTAGATCGGACCTGGACACGCATCAGTTCCAGCTGACACTGTACGGGCCGCATATCAGCGCGCGCGCACGCTACCGCTCCTCGGGAGTATTGTTGCTGGTGCGTGCCTCTGGTGGTGGCGATTACTGGGGTGAATACGGTACGTAATACCTAATCCTATGCTATAGTAAAACAGCTCGTTGATTTGAGTAACCGTTAGATTTAATTACTAACACAGTTGTTTAAAAATTCTTCTCAAAAAATAAACTAAGACTTAGTTCAAACTTTTTGTCAACATCAACTTTTGTCATTTTGGTATTTTTAAAACGTTTAAACGTTATTTTAACAAGAAATATAAACATACTTTATTGACAGTATCAAAAGTCCGCTTTAAGATGACCGACCTATCACGAAAATAAATATTTTGACACGAAAACTTTATGTTCTCGGTATTGATGTCAGTGTGTGTTCGTTAATTAAATATTGCAGGTAAAACATGACTAATATCGACCTCCTTGTGACTTTAACAAAAATTTAATAGTTGTGCGACAATAATATATTTGACAAATATTTAAGTTTAAAGTTTATACAAAATAGATGGCGCTTATTCTTATATTCTTCTTTAATGGAGAAATCAGAAACTTTTCACGTTAAAGAGTTAGCATGAACCAAAACTAAACAAAAAAACAAGGTAAGACAATTTGAAATTGTCAGTCAATTTACCAGTACAACATAACTTTCATAAGAGATTGTATTTTTTTCCAGACGGTGTGAAGGCAAAGGTATACTTCCGCGGCACGCCGTACACCCGCAACAAGCGCACTTACCTCAAGTTGCAGCAACTCAAGCTGGACTTCTCCGTCAGGGACATACAGATGGGCGTAGAGAACTTGCAGAACAGCAACGCTGTGCTACGTAAGTGTTTCATATTTATTGTTTCTACACTCTTATCTTAGTCGCTAGAATTTTATTAAAACTTTTTCAAGTTCTTGCCGTACTAACATTATTTACTATTTTCCTATACTATAATCATCAGTTCTCTTTATGTCCTCATTGAAGAGCTCGAAGCCTATCCTATATTAGGACTAACTAGGCCACAAACAACCACGCTGGCCAAGTGCGGGATGAATTAAAACTTATATTTGTATTTTCTCGGAGAGATATTTAGAAGTTAATATTTTGTGAAGATTTATAATTTAAGACATGTTTGATTAATACATTTTAATAGTAATGAATAGACCATTTATATATTGTTTACATATACAGAAGCAGCTTTGAACCTGTTCATCAATACGAACGCACAGGAACTTCTCAAGGAAATGAAACCGGAACTGAGGCGCGATCTGGCGGCCAAGATGTCACACTTCTTAGAGCGCATCCTCGACCAGATACCGTACGACGACTGGGTCAAAGACTAAATCTTACAAAATATACATCATATACCATTTCTAATGAACGCCTGAATCATGTAAACGTATTGAGCATACTGTCCACAGATGGCGTGCATTGCCCTATTTCAAATTTTCATCAGAAATGTCATTTTAAAATTATGTGGTGAATTGTAGTAGTAAATTATTCAGAAATAATAATAGTTTAAATTACAGCTTTATAATGCAATTAAAAGTTTATTTTGCTTCGACAGGTGTACAAATATAATTATAAATTAAGTATATACTTGTAAGTTATTTATTATAACTGGATTAGAACAGTAAGTTACTACATCTTTGGTTGTAGGCGATTTATATATGTATCGGTTAAGTGCCGAGGATGTAAGATTAATAAATAATTAATTCTAAAAATGACTTTATTATTTATAACCTTGACTTAATGATAGTAGACTATACCCCCCCCCCCCCTATTGGTAGTAAACTTGAACAAAATTCTTTACTGTTACAAAAATATCATAAACCTACTTTTACTGTTGCAAAGTTATCATTTTTTTGTCTGGTATCTAGTTCTGATACAACATCAATAGCTAGCATCCATTCACTGTGTTACGTAATCAGATATCCGCATTTCCAACTAAGTTGCGATGATGTCCCATTGATATCATTTGGAAAAACACTATTCTCTTATAATTAACTCCCACGAAAAACACTGCCACCGTATATCATTATGTTGCTTTGATCAAACTTACAAGATATCATATTAAAACCTACTTCGTCTGGGACTTATAAAATAAACAAATTCTTTTCACTCATCTGATTCGCTTCCAATGCTTTTTTAACGCTAAGCAATATTGATATTGAATCGTCACAGGCGCACGTAATCAAACACGAATAGAAAACATTAAGTTAAATAAAATGGAACGAAATTCTTGAATAATAACATTTGTAACCTAAAACCCTATGGCAAGCAAAGCAAGCTATTACTAAGTTACTAGTTTATTATATTTTACTGGAGTAGAATACCTTTTTTAGCTACTACATTTTCTATTTAAAGTGCAAGTTCAATTCAAAGGTGCTCATGCAACTGCGACGTAAGATAATTGAAGGTAAAATCCCATGCAATTGCAAACGTTCACATGATTATATGCACAAAACTTATAAAATACATCACAATTTAAATTACATTTAAATTAGTAAACACCTCTCGAATCTTCTATCGGAAAATAGAACAATTCAGTATATTTTACTTTAAAAACCAAATCTTCTCGAACCTGCTTTATGAACATAAACTCGAAACAAGAATGTACCTACCAATTGTTATCTTTAATTGGTTTTTGAACCCGAAAAATTAAATACCCATAAGTCGTGCATGGAATCTACAAACTTTTTTTTTTAATTTACGGGTTTCTGCTGACAAAGGACATGTACATTTTCATCCACATCATTCTCTTCTAAAAAAACCAGAGACAACTTTATGTTTTATACAGTTTACATTGCGTTGCCTTACGTGTTGTTCTTGTTCCCGATGCACGTTTGTTATGACGCGTTATGTCACCCGTAGCGGTAACAGAATCTTCTTGTACCTGTTTGCCTGGTCAATACAATTATGAAATAACCAAAACAAAAAGTAAATGGAATTAAATAAATAATACTATCTATTAATAATTAATAATATTAATATCTTTATTCAACACTTATGTTTAAGTCTGTAAGCTTCCCAATATTAAAATCATTGTAATATTTCGTACTAAGGAATGGAAAAAAGGCAATGAGTACCAAAATCCTTAACAAAGAAATCTAAAATAGTAAATAATGGTGAGCAAGAGTTTACAATATGTTTTAAACATTACATAGTTACAAAGTAACACAAGTATCAAGTCATCCCAATTCGATATACACATTTCATTATGAAATCCTGCACACCTAACAGCAAACTCGAATTAAATGTCGATGTCAAGAGATTTGGTAAGGCAGTCGGTCTGTCGCAACTACTTCGCAAATCCATGGTAGGGGGAGTTTCGCATGCCCGCAATGTTGACTAACAAAACGATCTCAGACCGAAGTATCAATTCAACAACGTTCACAATCGCAACTTTATGTTTCTTAAATTAACTTTTATTCTAAATTACAAGTGGCCAGTTCTTTTATACTAGTGATTAAATAGAACAGAAAAGAAGTAATTTATAACCACAAATAATAAAAAAGAAATCAGTAAATATACTGAAGATGCGTCCGCTCAAAATTCTGATTTGTATTTGTGTTATTATATTGAGTATTATTAAAAGGACAAGGACAGCGGGAGAAATGGAGGACATACGTAAGATTTTATTGATATTTATATAAAAGTTTAGGAGACCAATGTTTTTTCAAGTTTCTCAGTTTACTATCGAAATATGAATATTTAAAACTATCAGATTTTTTTAATTCAAAAAAAAATTGGCAATGTGAAGTGTCGTTTGTAGATATTTTATAAACTGTCGAAGTCATACAATGAGATTATAAGCTGATCATTTAATACTTTAATTAATAAGATGATATAATTTTTCCGTTGATTGTATTTGGCTACATTGGGAATCGAATCTATGACAAGCAATAACTTTAAAGTCGCAACGATAGTTTACATTTGTAATAGTAGAAATTATAATATCAAATAAAAAAGAGCATAGTATTCCGGAGCATATATGAGACCTAAAAAGAATCCCCGTATAGTGTCAATGACTAGGGCTCATTAGTACATTATAAGACGTCAGCTCAGTTTAAGATTGTAGAATTAAAACTTCTATATGCATAAAACTAGAACTCTTGATCATTAATTACATCATACCTGTAACGTATGTAAACATATGTAGCGATTACTTAAGCTTAGTTACTTAACTATATTTTGGTAACGAGCATTAATTAACAATCTCTATGCCAAGGCACATTCGTAGAGCCAAATTCATATCTTTATTGTGTCATAGTTGGAACCAGAAATGTAGATCGTGATGCAATTTTTTTTTATTAACTGGCTGTACCACAGCTACTAACGCTATGATATCTTATTTGTCTTCATTGAATTATTACAAAACTATAAGTTGAAAAAAAGTTTGCATATGTTTGATTTGATTATGGCGATATCTTGATTGTTAATTATATGTATAGAATTTTTTTTAAACTGTTACTAACATATTCGACAAGAATAAATCACGAAGTTAAATACAGATTCGTTTGTGTATTATTATTTATAACAAGGAAAATGAATTTATTATTAACATCGTGCTGGCAGTTTCGCACGAAATACTTGTAATGGAAAACTACACTTTGTTTAGTAGATTTATGATGATTATATTTGCATTTTACGTCCATTATATCCAGTTATAAAATTTCAGTAAATAAAAAGATACTATATGATATTATCATATGTAAAATTAACGAAATATCCTAAATTGTTATAACTATGTCAAGAAACTACGTGGAGCAATGGTCGAATTGGCCCATGGCAATAACCAACAAATTTGTTACACCATCACATCAATATGAATTGCAGATAACCAATCATTTCACATTTAGCCATTAAATATTTCATCAACATTTTATTTATGTTCGAATTTTTTTTTTCACTTTAATTAACGCGCTCGCAGAACAGCATGGAATTAATTTTCGCGGTATTTTTGGACAATACTTTTTGTTTAACGTATATTTTGCACCTGTTTCCTATGAGCCATTGGTACACCGTCATATTTCCCGCTTAATTGTCATAAGATACGAACACAGAGGATTATGTTACTCAAAATTGTTTTTCAGAAAGAATATTCTCACCGTGCCATAAATCATCACCAGAGTTCGATCAATGTATAAAGAGGGCATTTAATAAATTGAAGCCGTATTTCAAACGTGGTAAGAAATCCTATAATTTTAGACACTAGTATCACGACGGACTTTTCTCTTTTAGACCATTTACTCTTGCCTATCTTTGTTTCAAAGCTTTTAGGCATCGTAGGTAACTATTCCGTTTTATTATACACGATAGGGTTTGACCAAAACATAACCGGTAGCCACTAGACGTCGACCAGATATATTCAATAGAAAAACTGATTTTAACAAATTTAAATGAATTGTTTTCAACCAATCTACTTTGGCCAGCGTGCTTTGACAAGACTTACACCCCTCTCGGTACGACTGCTGCTGCTGATCTGACAATTGTGCGACTGTTGACTGGATATTTTATAATTGCAGGTGTACCATCAATGGGCGTGGCACCGTTCGACCCTCATTTTGCGGAGGAGGTGCGTCAGACGCGCTCCATCGGCGGCCTCGGGTACAAGCTCACCCTGCGCAACGTCTACGAGCGAGGATGGTCCCAGTCTACTGTCACTAAATACAAGTTAATATTTACATCTTATCAATACAAAGAAACAATTGTTTTTGTTGAAGAATACTGTATTGTTAAATGTGTTATTTTGCAGGACAGACTGGGTGAACGAACGTATTATCTACTCTCAATATTTCCCTGAGAAATGGTTGGCTGGAGACTACGAATTTCAAGTAAGCTAATGTGTTCACAATGGTAAATGATGGTCACAATAGATGAATACAAAAAAAAATGTTCACCGCCACAGCACCGCTGGCGGGGTAGTCGCCTTATCAGTTGTCGCCCGATTCCTCGCGCACTCTCTCTCCTTCAGTTGCTTTTCAAGGCCACGTTTTTTTTTAACTATTTCTCGTGATCCCCGACATAGTTTTGGGTCAGAGTCCTTATTACATTTCGTCAACATTTTTGCTACGGCTTTTTAGTTGAGCTTTTTGTATATTTATATGTATTACTAGTAACAGTGCCAACAGTCTGTCTTACTCAAAGCCACGTTGACTTATCTTAACTAATTTGCATTGTATTGTCCCGAGTAATCGCAAATATACTCATTCTCGTGTACTACAGTTCACCATGCTTCCGCCCTTTGCAGTAGTCAATTGAAATTACTTCACATTACAAAGTAAATAGACCAATATGATGTTAATCTGAAAGTTACACAACCCTTAAAATACCGAACTTCGAAAGATCTTGTGAACATGTTGCAACTAGCACCTGTCGTAAGTTACTGTTACAACCAAAAACCGTGTCAAGGTAAACATCTTTATGTAATTAATCATCGTTCTGGATTAAGCTTCTTAAAAAACTAAAAAGCTTTCATTTAGTGCCAATTCAAAAAGGAACTCGTAAACACTTTATAATATAAATTCCAAATTATATTTATATCGACAAAGTACTTCTAGACATTTGTTCTTGTAGGGCGATGCCTTTGGTCTTGGAGTGATGCGATCGGGGCGGTGGAACTTGACGCTGCGCGACTACTCGCAGACGACGCGCATCAAGCGCGACGGCAGCGGCGTCGACGTCCACGTCGAGGTCGACCACATCGGCGACATGGACATACACGTGGGCAACCTGCTCCGCGGCAGAAGTATTCTTGGTAACGTTAACATAGTTCATTTTTAACCCGAGTGTTTGCCTCATTCCTTACAGATATCCAATTTATTGGAACGCCTTCTTATTTATCTTCACTCGCTCAACTTATTCTAACATTTTTAAGCTTGTCTCAAAGTGCACAAATTTAAATAGCATCTTTGTTAGTTATCTAAAGATTGATGAAGTAGACGATATAATCGATTTCAGAACAAATGCTCGACCGCATGATAAACCTGACCTGGAAGCCAGGGTTCGCGGTGATCAGGCCGCTCATCAACGACCTCGTCAGCACCGCCTTTACAGACATCTGGAGCAAATCCTTCAGGAACTTTCCTATTGATGCCTTCATTCAAAATTGATGCCCTTTTGTTCTTGTATGACCTTTGTATATAGTAGTTATAATATTGTTAAATTTTCTATAAAATTGTATAATTGTTATACAACTGTAGTCTATAGTTAACGTAATAAACTAGTCCCTGATATTTTATAAGCACAACTTGTTTTTATTTACATCACCAGCTCCAAAATGCACTTACCAACTCAATATGGAAAATCAAAGTAGAAGGAAATAAAAGACGGGAGTATATTACATATCTCAATATTATATTTATTAAAAAATATAACCTAACTATATATATGACTTTATATTTAAATTCAATCAACAAATAACTCGCACGTTCATCGAATGTGGAATAATCAACCTCAGTCTTCCAACACAAATCAATACTAACCGAACAGTTTTCCCGCGCCAACAACAACTGGCGCCGCCTCCGCGCCGACCTCCCACTCACACCATAAATACATTATATCATAACATTGCACCTTCACTTTATATTCACATTAAAGTAAATCAGAAAACTTATTACATAAAAAAACAGCATCTTATAAATTTCTCATTTACGTATCCAATTAGTCTGCGTTTTATTTTTGAACAAAAAAAATAATTTACAATATTCATAAGCGAATTGAATTAATGGACGCAAACGGTTTTATAGAAAATGAACTAAGTACATGTACATGAATTATGACACGATGAAATAATTAACGATTGAAGATATCCCGCGTCAGACTTCAAGCGAGGCGAAACAACGACTAACTTTTTGTGCAGAAGCAAACCGTATTAGACCCGCACACGACACAACCCGTCGAGTCGACCAACTACAACATATTGTCTGAACCGTGCACTACATTAGGACCCTGTGGACCGCCGGGGCGACGCGCGTCACTGCACCGACTAAAATCGTTGTAAATTTTATTTATACCATAACTCGGCTCTGGCAGTTCACTTCAAACTAAAGATGTTAAAATCGTACCTAAACTGATATCACTCAAAAGGCTCGCTGCAAGAGCATGTTAATTGTTCGTCAAGTACACGACCTCGTGAAGAGTGACCTCAGCAATAGCACTAATTGTTGAAGTGAACTGTGGTATTAAAATTACCTGCCATGAATAAGCGTAACAATATGAGGCTTTATTATCTTATAACATTTTTACATAGTATTCGCCGTAGTATCCGATTTACATGTACATTTGTCATTAGTTAAAAATCAAGTGTTGCAATAAGTCGAGCTAACAGCTTCTGTGTCAAATAGAGGTCTCACCTTTTGGAGTAACAAGAGCCCAAAGTAGTCATATAAATAAGCGTAATACTTTCCATTGACCTAAATTCTGAAGTAACATATCAAAGGTTTTATACTGCTAGTCGTAGCTAGTTATATATATTTGAACCAAGTTTCTGCTTATGTCATTTAACCCTTATCGTCGTTTATATTGTTTTTTACATATTTATAGTCGAATGTTAAAATAAGAGAAGGGATCGCGATTATGACTACTCTGGACGTCAACATTTTAAATTCAAATTAGTTACAAAGTTGCAAATAAATTCAATAATATGTATACATTGGTTTGATAATGCACCACAACAATGAGGAGTCACAAGCTATTAGATATCACGGAAAAATACGGAGACAAAAGTATAAACTAAAATACAAGTTGCATCTGATCGAAATACAATAAATACCCTAAAACTAAATTACGACAATTTTTTTCTTTAATTTGTACTCCCTTCTCTCGTACGTTTGGCCCCAGACATAGTGTTATTAAACAATACCATTTAAAATTAATCATTTGTCCATTGAAGAGCGCACGCGCCAAAATATATAAATCAAAGTAGGAAAGATTACACGACTCGTATTTGTCGCCCCAATACTTCTAATTGAAGATGAAACCAAAAAAATGATACTAATCATATAACGCCACAAAAACTACTTTGTCAACGAAAACTAAACTCAAACAAAATTTTGCTACCTACCGTTTGCATTACAAAAACAAAATCAAAATTAAATAAAATTACGAAGCACAAAATAACACTTCTGATATTTAGGTAAAATTTCTCATAAAATTCATTGTATCAAAATTTCATTTCATAGGAAATACTTTTAGCATTACTGCAAAGTTGATAAAATACTCGCCGATTACTGACTATTCAGTGATATAAATAATCTAATTTTAATATTTGCAGAGCGTAGAGCGTCTGACGGGATGATTTCTCTTTACGACAGTAAAAACAGAACATGCTCGAAAGTCGACTAAACGCCAAGATTGCGTAACCCAAGCAAATTAAAACGTATAGTAAAAATAGTACGATGCTTAAAAAGATGTACAAATTATTGGGTATGCTGTAACCAGTTCCGCCGAAACACGCCCGCGCCTGACCCGTATATCAAACTGCTCCCACGTGCTTTTAAATTAAAACTATCACTAGATTTATTTTGATATGCTCTTATTTATAATGTTCTTTTTACAATGAAATTTGTGCTGTACAATACGAGGGGCGGGCGGGACGGCGCGGGGCGGACGGTCGGCGCGGCGCTCGCGGCACGGACCTACTGCGAGACGGTTTCTCATTGCACTTTGTACTTCAACACATTATCTACGGGAAATATTGTAAAAATATAGGCCGCAGGGCCGCCGCGTCCCTGACTCGCCCCCGCCCCCGCCCCCGCCTCGCTGCATGCTATTTACAATGTCAAAACGAACTAACAAAAGCTTAGGTCAACACCAAGTAAGGGATGATCACGTCTAACAGTCAAACATCGACACCACAACCGACATCACCTGTCACTAGCAAATAACAAAATATGTTTGTTCAAAAGTTTTCTCGCGGAAGTGTTACGCACTTAGAACAATCGATCACCTGTAAAGTATCGATTAATCGATGATAATTGGCAAATTATTTAATTGACAAGTCGAGCGTCATGTGGCCACGTCGTCCAAATTTAAAGAAATTAAAATAAGTTTCAAAAGGAGTATGTGCTTAAAACAAAAAGTATTTCGCTTCCACAACGAACTGTAAGGTTAGGTTTAAAGCACGCATATTTACAATAGAACACATACTACTCAAACTAAATAACAACGAAGCCACAATAGCTTTGCATTTAATCTGGTCAATCGAAATAAGAAAATCTGTACCAAATCCGTAGCCGAGACCATTTTCAGTACCTTATGCACAGTACACACAAGTGTAAGGTACGTAAGGTAAGGTGGTGACCGGCCCCGTTAATGGAGCCGAAAACAAACCGGGGAATACTATGAGCTAGGCTTTACAAGTAAAATCGAAGGCCGCTAAGATATCACCGTTCATTACATCGTAGTATGTACACTTTGCGCCGCGCCCGGCCTTTGAGCGGACTATCTACAGTGGGCGCACGCTCACGCCACCTCAGACTGGGGCTGACAGAAACGTATCTAGCCAACCTATATTTATTACCACACATAGTTCAACCTTCTTCCATCGCTATTATCAATTTTAAAATTATTTAACAACTTTGACATTGCATTATTTTTGTGCATCTTTGTATAATACACAACAATAATCTCTTTTGCAATCATATTAATAGTTTGTTGTAGTAGGTTTCAGTACAATCATTCATAGCTATTACAATTTCTGCAAGCCCTTCTTGAAAAAATATATGCAAACAATATTTGACAATTCGAAATGTGAAATTTCCGAAACATATATATTTTATCTACTTACATAGGAATCATGTTTTCTTAAAAAATTATAATTCTTTTTATCATTGTAAATTTTTCTCAGCAAATCCCTCCCCTTGCTCCATATCATGTGATATTATAGAAAAATAAATGAAAAAGATGAGGCAATTCAAGAAAAAATAATGCCAAAAGCCTTGCTTCTGGAAACTTGATGGTAGTTAACACCGAACTAAATGTTTACAATCCTAATTTATCGTTTGGACTAAAACATTGTCTCAGAAAATGAAGAAATTCAAATGTTTCTTAAAACAATGCTTAGAAATCAGACATTCAAATGCAAATTGTCTAAGAATCAATTAAAAAGGTAAGGTCTATTAATTTATCAGTACTTGCTATATTTAAACGGTAGGAGTTCGAATGAGCGGCGCATTTTATGACCTATTAGTACATCAGTTATACACCGACCGGTGTACTCGAAGGATACAATCTTACACATATTTACTACTACTTCGTAAAAAATACATATTTCACATTGTTTGAATATACAAAATCGTATAAAACTCTACTATTGTATCACCTCATATAAATATACAAAACGTATCGTTTTCCTCTATTGATATTTGCTATCTGTACTCTTTTTATGGAACATAAATGTGTTTCAACAATGTTCATTGAATTACTTGTTACATAACATACAACCAAAGTTTTGAATTTATGTATTTTGCGCGATACATTACAAATGTGAACAAATCAACTAACGAAATAATTAGTTGTTTATTTTAGGTAAATAAAATATTTACTTCACGGATGTTTTGAACACAGGTTATTTCCCTTAAGAAGCCATGAATTAATATTGTTATTAAAGTTACAGGATGTCCTAAGAATACCAAATCTCACGTGATGTCTTTGTTTGGTTTATTAAATTATGTGTGAGTAAAAAACTAAAACAATATATAATCAATGAACTAGTTTTTGATTTACTGAAACATTAAATTATCGTATGATTGTCAAAATTGATAATTTAAATTTTGATAATGTAAATATTAAAAAAATAGCAAAACAGTATGTTTTCGCAAAACACATTTTAACTCAATACTAAGGGAAAGAACCAATCTGTGGGGATACTAAGTTATTTTATATTATTGTACTAAAAATAATAAATTCAGTTGTTTTTCTAGTTTAGTACAAGAAATTAAGATCCAAACAAAATAGTTTTAAATATAAGCAAAAAAAAAACATTTCATATTTGTCTGTAGAAGTATCGTGCAAAATAATTTTCAAAAATACTTATAAAACTTCATAATAAAATTTAATTAGAACATTTGTTACTCGGACACTACTCAAAGATGGCCTGTTATAATATAAATGATTGACTTGGGACATGACATCGGTTGCGCATTTCAAACTCCGTACCTCTCCATACTGCTATACGTCACTTTCATATCAGGTCCCGCCTTTTTCAAACGACCAGCCCACACAGCACCATACTACTTATGACACAAGGGTTCCCGGTTACAAACTCGAAGTCGAACAGTTCCGAGTACGCCGGGTGAGAACTCGAAATCAATAAGTTCCGTGAGTGCGAAGCCAACTCATAACAGCTCCGTGAGTATGGATCTAAAACTCGAAGTCAAACAGTTCCGAGAGCCCCTCGTCGTGGTCGAGGCAGAAGCCGTAGTCGGTGCCCGACATCGGCGGCTCGAGCGCCAGGAACGGCTCCAGAGGCTCTGAAAACCAAGTGTACATTCCGATATTTACATTACATTATTCATTATTTTTACTACTTTCATTATTAGAAAAAAAAATATCTAGTAAAAGCTGTATATAATTTTGAGTACGTCATGATCTCCAAGAAAGGAAAAACGTTACTACTTTATTCACCACAAAAATTCTGGTCACGTTTAAATATTATAATCAATTTTAACTAAATTACATATCATTACAACCTTACATAGATTCAACCGTCATAAAAAAAATCATTTAAATCTTACATCAATCATAGGTACGATGGCATATAGAAAACAATATAATAAGTTACTCAAGTCTAATATATTATAAAAATCATATTAACATGAAGTTATATAAGAACAATAACAAAACTTAGAACATTCTATAATAAACTCCAGACTTTAAATATAAAACGTTTACAATGTCGAGCTATTTCCAAAGAACTTTCTACCACAAAAGTAACTAATGTCCAACATATTATATTACATTAGATGCGCTCGAAGGCAAGCGACGTTACGGGCGAAGCATTGTATTACATCACAAGAAGCAACATATTTGTCAGCATAAACATCGATAACCAATTGAATTGCGATTCAGTATTCAGATAATTTACTATACAAATTAAATTAAAATATCGTCTTAATATCGTATTATAAATTTCAATTAAGTAATGAATGATAATAAAAAATATGAGGATATCATTTATGACTGAGATACGATATGGAGAAGATATTTTGTGGTCAACAACAAGAAGACGGAACTCAGTCAGTAGTGCAGACGCTGTTAGGAATGAGGGCGTTGTTACGCTGTCGATGGCTTGTTACGGTGGTATTAGTAGATGAGTTGGCTGTTAGTGGGGCCGGCCGTGAGCTGAATCCCATGGTGCTACACGCGCGCACTGGAGCTGCACGGGAGTCAGCTCGCGACACGGACCCTGCCCCGCTCCCCGCAC
>JAODUI010000023.1:2012763-2037511 GCA_027563995.1 Papilio gigon
ACATCAAATTACTATTTTTTCAAAGTACTTTAAGAAAATCATTGTTTTTAAGGTGGAATACCACCAGAGATAAAGGCCCACGCCTGCAACGACGTGTCAATTCCACTCACACCTCGAGAACAATACGTAAAAAATCGACTTAAGTAAACGTTACAATTATACATTATTGTAAACTAAAACTTTTTCTTATTTTTATTATTCATTAATATTTTTTCTTTCCCACGAAACCTTCATTCGTAATTATTTCTACCTTCGTTAATACTGGGTCAATCAAAGAGCTTGCAGTAAACATCGAGTTCGAATTAAAAAGTCGATAACAGGTTTCGTCTGTCATTTTTAATTTTCATTATTCCACTAATCATAACATTAAATACAAAATTCAATTTGAAACTGCTCAGTTCTTATTTAAATTACAATTTAAAAAATATATAAGCCCTCTTTCACATTGCACTGTAAATTAGGGTGTTACTCCATTAGTCAAACCCGTTTACATTACAATAAAATAAACATTAACGTGGGAAAGTAGAAAAAAGTATAGTGCACCAGCCCAAGTATTATTTAAAGAGAAAAGCAGATGGCGCCAGCTATCTCACGACGTGTAAACTATGCTACGACGCTAGAGAAGACACTGCACGTGGTACTTGTACGCGCACGACAAGACAAGACAATATACTAATATAAATAAAAAAGTTTCGTTACAATAACAGTCAACTAGACCTAGCTTTTACCTACTAGCAAGCAATTCCCCAGACACGGACATGTTGACAGTAACATAACATAACCTAAACCTAAAATAATTTACTTATATTACTTAAAAGTGCAGTTAACTTCTTCAACACAGTATTTTTGCTTGACACTTATTTCTTAAAAGCAATATTTTTAAGTCAGTACAAGGTCGGCCAGATGGTAATTGTTGTTTTTATTGTTTGTATTTATCCTTATTTTTATTTTTGCTTTAATGGTAATGTTTTGTGTCTAAATAAAATTAACTTGTAATATGTGTACCGTTGAGTCATGAAATAAATGATTATTATTAAGTAAGTCTAATTGTAAAAGACTCTGGAAAAAATTGAAAAGCAAATTGACTTACCACATTTCCATTGTATGTTATTTTTTGATCTCTTCTCTAATATGCCTATACCCTCTAATACATTCGTGATGTCGTATATGCGACGTTTCTGTACTGACAGCTGCTCCGCGGCTATGTTCAGGTCGAGCACTCCGTTCGGCGAAGACTTGAGGAGCGCCACGAACTTCTTCGTGAGGAGACCCAACGACGTGTCAAACCTGAAACAATCAACCAAAACTACATTAAAATTAACTATTGATTCATGAATACTTTGCGATGTTTCCTTATTCTAACCTACCCTACTTTAATATGGAATGGGCTCAGCAGTGGTTCTTAAAAATGGGGTATGATAATAAATTACGTAACTATCAGCGACCGTCCAAATTTATAACGTAACCATATTAAGTCTTTCGTCTGTTCTTTACCCGTACGGTCCTTCGTGTGTAATACTAACTTTACTGATACATTTATGACATAAAATTACCTACCTCGATGAAAAATATTGTACCTGGAGCGTTCTGTGTACTTTTTCATAGAACTGGACGGTCGGCTGTAGGGCGTGAGCACTTTGACGCGCTTCTGCTTTGGTGTTTTAAAGTCTGCCTTCATCGGCACCACGTGCCCTTGACTGCCTGAACTGCTCTCACTCAGGTTCAGTCTTCTTTTCACCGCCTGTGTACAAGTTTTGTGGTCGTTTAGTTGACGTCGAAATCGGTTAACCACGACCATAATTTCAATCATTGTATGACTTGAAGTAGTAATTCAGTTCTAAGTCGGAAACCATGAGTTTAGGGCAAACTGTACATTAATAATGCTTATTGATACATTATAAAACAGTTTGCACCTGATTACTCCTTCAATCTTATCACGCGATTCTATACAGAAGTACATGATGCGGAAGTAGGAAGACAGCGTTAAATTAAATCTGGGGGCACAAATATAATAACGTACTCCCACCCATGGCAATATTGTTGTTCTCTAGAACCCATAAATCTACATTCAGTGTCGTCACATAAATATCTTATTGCGGTCACTGATGTTTTTAAGTATTTCCGTTGCCAATAGATAAAAACGCAGCATCAGCAAAAGACTACAACTCGCGACAGGCAGAACTTGTACTATTTTAGGGCAAAACAAATAAATATCGTTTTTATACAACACATGAAGGGACCGATAGTTTTAACTCGGTCAAACCAGTCCTTCTAAGTCATAACTTAAACGTAGTATCTAAATTGCCCAGCTACATCTAATCTGGTCACAGACTACTGCTTTTCTTAAATCAGATGAAATGTTCAATATAGAATTTAAGTTCGTAGACCCATTAAATGCACACCGTATATACGAATGTGAGAGATTGGAATGTATAACATTGTAACATAGGAAAATGTAAAAGACGACAGAGGAAATGCACACGGCTTGCCGGTCCTTAAGATGCGGCGACCCTACGTTTCGATAACGCATGACGCGTGTGCGGCATTCACCACGTGGCGTTTAGCAATACGATTATAGCAATGTGCGAGATACTTCCCTTAGCGGGCGCAGCTAAGTAAAAATGTGATTACACAAATTAAAAGTGCTTCGTTCTATTTGTAAAACAAAATAACGCTCATCAGATTTGCATCATCACGAAGCAAATAAATTTTAGGGATATTTCAGAATTCATACGAAGAAACATCGCTAGCTAAATTTCACGCCCAATGTACAGGGAAAGCCGCACCCTATCTCGTTCGGGACCTTCTGAGCGCGATGGAAAACGGATAGTTATCGCCTTCTCTGTCTAATGCGTGTCCCGGTGGAGGAGATGTTCGAGCCTATATTTTACAATGATTCATTTTTGATCGGATGCTATCCTACTTGTCTTTCATTATTTCATTTCACGAAATTGCGCAGTATCAATAAAGCACATATTGACTTCTAACTCCGTAAGTTGGTATCAAACTTTCCGTTATACCCCTTGTAATACAATTTTGTAAGTTATTCGATTTCGTAGTATCATGAGGATTATTTCGCTTGTCAAGCACCTACTATGATAGAAGTTCAGCGGATAACAATGTCAGAGTTGGAAGCGACGTATGCTTCTAGAAAGTAGACCTTGACCGAATTAGCTATAAAGAAATGCAGGTACAGCTATAAAAATAACGCCACAATATGTTTATGCTTCAGTAGCGCACGTCTAATCCTACAGTAGAATCTTTAAAGTAAGATAAATCTGAAGAGAAATGGAAATAGCAGGTAAAAGATAACAGTACAATGTTTGCTAGGTCTTTGTTACATCCTTTAAACCCTTGCCGTTGCCGAAGAGTAAATAAAAAATCCTATACGAAACACTAAACTTGACAACACGCAAAGCCTTATTGAGAGAACCTGATTTTTCGAAAATGTTTATAGATAAAATCATGGCAATTTATAGCATGGCTTATGGGACACAATAAGAAAGTAAATGCTTCAGTTTAAAACGAAGCTACAAATAATGTTAAAGCATTACATGAAATTTATTTTGAATTTAAACAAATACTTTAACTTCGATCAGGAGGGCACAGAGTTAAATGAATGTCACATAACAGCTGAATATCAGAGCGCAGTAAAACCGGTGAGAACAATAATGTACGGTCACCGTCGGAAAACCGAACATGTCCGCCTGTGTAATGCTGACGCGAGTATTGGACCACCGCACTCATATATAATACTATTATAAATAATTAACTTTGTCCACAAGTATAACTTACATTAATAATTAAGCCGGTACCAGCGTAATAAGAATCTTCCAAAATTCCTCGGAGAACACGACTACCAGATAACATTTTGCTTCTGAACGTTAAAAACTAATCAGTAACATTTTATCACTGCAGTTTACTGCGCCCGAAAACATCGCGGAAATAGCCACTCTATTGTCTGTCAATTAAAATAATTTGGCAAAGAAATTAAAATACATCAGAGTGTACGCGATAGATGCACGAGACATTTTCAATGAGTCGATGCAACAAATTCAATTCCAAACGTCGGGGCCAAAGCCCCCCGCGTAAGGAAGTGTGTGGGGAGAGTACCTACGACACAATGCACGACATAAATTAGAATCCACACAAAAGCAGCCGAGCTCTCGGAAGGGACCTCCGGCAAAAGAATGCCAATTTCTTATCTTAAAAATGTTGTTATTATTAATAGTGAACGAGCCGCTCCATTGTTATTTCGCTGAATTGCGGGTCTCACAAGTCTTTGTGCCATGTGTGCTGGCGTTAGTAAAACGGAGCAGATGTGCTAACGGGCCCGCGGCAAGAACGTCGACCCCTGCCTCACGACTAAATTCGACATTAACATAATCAATTTAGCCCTTTCTGTGATCTTACTTTAATAATTGATCGACGACTTACAGAATAGCGAACATCCTATCTGTGCCACTCATGAGCCAAATCTTTTCACATGGATCGATATAACGGAGAGAGTTTGTTAGTCGTTAAATTATAGTCCAAGGGGAAAGTCACCCCTGGGATATAAGGATTAGTAGCAGGGAGAGGGCATTGACTGATTCGCGCATGTATGTACCTGAGCCACGTGTCCCATGGCCGACCCACATGGCGTCGCGGGGCTCGTCATCCCGCCAGCGACTGAATGCCGACATGTGTCACATTACACTTGTCCACTGCTATTTTTAAATACATTTACACGAATATGACAAGTTTAAGGTTAGACCTCCAGCTGATTTCATAATTACGTTTTGGCTTTCATACAATTTCGACAACTACTTAATTTGTCCATGGGATACGTAATTGCCACGGAAACGGTCCCTGGCCACTGAGCCCACACAACAGATAACAATTTGACTACTACCACAAATTACATCAGAAGAAAGTATGATGTCATTGTGACCTCTATACTACATGTACAGGGCACCAAGTGACTGGCTCAGGAAGGCTTTAATTAAAACATGTATCATGTAAACATTGTAGTTGTTAAATTTAATTCAGTTCTATTAAATCAGGAAATATCTTAATATTGGACTAAGTAAGAATTGAAAGCCAAAGAACATTTCTTGGACTTAAGTATAATAAACAAAATGTCAATATGAGCAACAAATAGCATAATTCATTTACAAAATTAGCCAATGTTTGCCTTAAAAGGAGAATACCAAGGTTAACACTGTATGAAACGATAATATGTAAACATGTTTGCAGTAAATACAAGTATTAAGAAACAATAACCAATTAATACTTATCACTTACTAGTACTACATAGAGAGAACAGATATGAAAATTCCATAAAATCTTTCGAAATACTTTTGTAATCAATTAAATATTTTATCAGGCCATGATAAAACAGAGAGCTCACAACTTTCACTAAACTTCATTAACCTTACATTTCTACCGATGTGAGGAAAGTCAATTTACTATATAATTTAATATGAGTTTTGTCATTCAAAAAACAAGCAGATTACTTCTCTTGACAATAGATCAATCAATCATACCCTGAGCAGAATATAAACGGTCCACAACTAAACTAAAATGAGTTAATTAGAATTAGGACCTTACACACTACAATGTATAATGAGAAACATTGAATACAATTGCCTTCTTTCTAATCACTATTAACAAATGATGTTAACAACAAAAAATAACTAGATTTTTTGTTCTTATTACCAAATATTGCTAGAATATTTAGGGTTAGGGAAATGCAAACTGTTATATCTTTGATACAATATTCAGTTTAAAAGTTTTCATAGCAACATGTATATCATCATTAGTATATCTACAACAATAATTAAATTTTATTCAGCAGGATGTTAATCAATAATCTAATTTTTCTTATTTCAATAAAACATTTGAAATTATTAAAAAATGATATATATCATGTAAAATTACTTCTACTTGTTAGTTCATTGCCCTCCTGTGGGTCTTTGACCTTAAATGTGACCAAAATCTTTCTAAAACTATGACTATTTTAATGTATAATAAAAGATTGGACTTTAATAATGAAATGGTTGATTAGATAACCTAAAACTTCTTGCTACCAAACATAATTATAAAAAATTGATAATTTGTGTTATTCTATACAAAATCGACAAAAACACAAAAAGTTAACATCTTAAAACTCCTTAACATCTGTTAAGTATTGTGTATGCCATTATGTTTGATTAATTTCTTGATATTTACTAAGATGATTATGATAAATGAATTCCTGTAGCTTGTTTTCGGACCTCCACAATTTTCATTTTCTTTAATCTTATAATGACCCCTTTGTAATAGGGCATTACAAAGCTGAGGGTATTCTAAGTAAGGTAAGTAAAAGTTCAATAAGTTGTAAGTAAAAAGATTTACTTATGTTTGATTGGTTTATAACAAATATAGCGGTATTCATGAAATCTATCAAAATACCAATCGCTGAGACCTCAACTTGAAAAAACTGTATTTTTATTCTGTTGGAATATAAACTCAGATACCAACTTGGGGTATAAAGTTCATCTCCCTTGATTGTCATTTATTTTAAGAGTTGAGAGTTTTAAGAGACAATCAATAATGTCATGTAGCTCATGACTGCACTCAAAACTTAAGGCAAAATATGAATTTACTTCTGAACTAAATATGAGAAAATACAATGAAATTGGATGATGAAATCAAACTGAAAATGAGACTGGAATTAGTAAATCTTGTTAAATTGTAAAGTGAGGTAAAAGCACAAATGGGAAGTGAGGAAACAGAATTATACCAACTTACTTCAGACGTCTTCGGCGGTGCCGAGGGCGCCTCACGCCTGATTTGGTGCTGTGGCGTAGCTCCATAACCGTGGTCGAGAAGGTGATAGCTGATGGGCTGGCTGGGGCTGTCTTCGAGGAGCGTGGTGTGCGACGGAGACGCCCCGACGCGAACAACCACCTCTGCTTCGCCCTCCGCCTGCCCTCGCTTCACCCCCCTCGGCATCGCTGTTCACAAAAATTGCACATGATCATCTTTTCAATACGATATTATTATAAAGATAAAACGTAAGTATCACAATTCAATTAGCGAAGAGGTTAGGGGAGCCGCGCGCGCGGAAATCACAGGTGAGAAGCCTCCAAAGCGGAGCGGGTCGATATAAATTATAATAAGTTTTATGTAATATATGAAGGCTATAGCAGTACCTGCATGTGCCCAATTTTGCTTACGTCACTTTTTCAACGACATTTTCCCCAAAATATCGACGACCTAGCGGTAATTCCTACTTTTAACCGCTCCAAAATGATACGTACACAAATCAGATAAATGAATATTATAAACCGTTTAATAATTGTAATACTTACGAAAGGTGTAAGCGAACGATATCCGAATTGAGAACCATAAAACGACATTTAATGTTTTCGACGCAAACGCTACATTATCGAGTACTCAAAATAAAATGTCCGCCGCTTTGTTGGTCTCGAGTGAACTCGTGGACATTGAGGCCGATAAATTTAGTTAAATGTCACAAATTATCGTACACATATTAATTAATTCACTGAGAACTTCACTAAGAATTAAATACAAAAATGAGCTGTCTATTCCACATTTTATATTTATTGAATAAAAATGAAGAGCAACGTAACGACGACAGGAAGCTTTTCAGAACATCTGGCTTGCAAGCGACGCAGCAGTGGCGCGAACTACGTGCGCAGGCGCGAAGCGGCCGACCAAGCTACCCCTAGCCGACGCCGATCTTCAAAATCCGCCCCGCGTTTGAGAAGCCATAAAAATATAATAACGAATTTTTGAATTTTCGTTAGACGACCGGTTTTATGTAGAGCGCCGCGAACATTCACAAAATATGAATTTAAGGCACCTCAGTGTGCTTAAAATGTTTCTTTGAATATCTTGTTTATTTTTTTTTTAATAATGAATAGAGTTTCTTCTGGATAATTATAGGAGTTTATAAGGTGATAGACATTTCACAGAAATTCTTTATTTCCTCAAAATGCAAACATTTCTGTTGTTGTTTTCATTTAAGTAAATTACAACAAAATATTTGACCAGCCCTATTTGGCTGGCTTAAATTTCACATTTGGTTTAAATAATTTCAAATAATAGTAGTGCTCTCTTCTATGAGGATTTAGGTAAGAAATCGATCTTAAAAGGAAAATTAACACAAATGTTTTCTTACTTTTGGTAAATACAATGTTATAAAATTTTAATATACTTTTTTTTATAATACACACAAAAAAACACAGGTCTTATTATGCGATTGAACCTTTAAAATTTAGAGTATGAAGGCAAAAAACAAAAGTCTAATCACATAAACAAACAAACAGAAATTTAGTTAGTTGTTTTGATTGTCGTTGACCCTTGAAAGTTGATTAAATATAAACACTTTTCGCTTAAGATTAATAAATTCCAATTACCGATTTTAAATATTTCGTACGTACAGGAAGTCATGATTGTGAACGCGCGAATCTAACGGAAATGATTGTAGAAAATAGAGGTATTCATAGACAAAATGGAGTTGTGAGTTATATCTATGACCGATCTATAGATTAATTATGTCGCCGTTGTTGACCAGTATTTTAAAACAATCATAATATGTAATTTCAATAATTTAAGAGCGATACTTTCTATTACATTTAAAATTCAGTATTTATTGTTTTGTTTTTTTTTTTTAATATTCTTCTTCATCTAAATTTCGGAGAAAAATATGAACTTCGGACGTTAAACGGAACACAGCGTACATACGAATCAAAATATTCGCGGTATAATTTGTTTAAATAATGGCCGTTTTTTTTTTAGAAAATAATCATACGCATAAAAAAGAGAATTTTCAAATAGTTGATATACATTTTATGAATCACCTAAAACCATGATTCATTTGACATTTTTTTCAAAAAGCAAACCGCTGGCAAAAAATTAACAGGTTACCGAAAATATTGTACCTATCGAGATAATGTAATAAATCCTATTTCATTGACCGCCTACTATATTACTGCCAAATTTGTTTCTTTGTCCCGTTAAGGTATACGAGAAAACTTAGTACCCCTATTTTGGAAACTACGGAATCTATATATAAAGGGATCTATCACGTAACTCCAGAAGACTACACTTTGAGGTTTGAAGTTTGTCATAGATGATCTCATGTCTTCATGTCATTTGTTTCTAATACTAGGTAATCGAGCACTAAGTAGGGGTTTTACGAAAGTCGCCCCTTATTAAAGATCTCACGTGATGGATGAAAGTTTCTATAAAACAAAATTAAAGTTCCACCATTGGACTATTGTGAAGCATGTCCTAGCTTAATTGGAAAATTATGATAAATGTTAGTGAATTGACAAAAACCTGCTAATAATTTTACACAAAAAAAAAAACGAAGAACTCAGTAACCGCTTTTGGGTTTTATGAACAATAATATTTCACGCGGACAAAGTTACAGCTGTTGGCTAGTGAAGTTTGCAGGTTTTTCTGCTATGTGAACCGTAATATCTCAGGAACGGCACTTTGAGAAGTAATAACTAAAAATTTTATGGGTAATTTTTCGATAAAACTTAAATTTTCGCCGAAAACCGTTAAAGACGTGTATACAGAATTTCTGGCACTTTTCAGATTGAATATATAATGATGTTTCAAACGTTGTCTTCAATTTTTAACATGTTTGAATAAATTATTGTAACTTTGTATGACTAGACTATTATAAAGCGGTAAACTAGCGGTTACTTTCTCAGCACACCCTGTCTTCAGGCAGGGAATGGACGTAATAATAGCTACGTAGCATAGAGAGGTACCAGGGACGTTTAACACTTGAGATAGACAATGTAAAGAAAAAGCTGCCAATCTCCACGGTTCAGCAAATTGTATCCACGTCCACGGAGGGACGGCCTTGATCACTGGATACAAAAAATACAATTTAAACTAATTGAATAAACAGTTCAGACTTCGTTAATATACTGCCTGCATATGTCACTTTAAAGCTTACTACACCAACAACTCACGACATACACAAGCACCATGGGAAAAAGAGGTGTGTTCAAATCTGCTGTCAGCCTGGCACAACACAAAGCTTGCTATGCCAGCCTACGCCTCTACTGCTACGCGCAACTAGTCGGTCCATTTACACAAATAACAGTGGCGTTATTGCCGCGAATTATTCCACAAAATTTAATAGTCAGTGTTGGGTTATTCCTAGGCTGCATTATAAGCACGTAACCAAGGCGCAGTATAGGGGAAACGCGCGGAATGCAAACTGGGAACTTTATAGGTACAACCTGCTTTACTTCAAAGTGTAAGGGTTTCAATAAAAGATAGAAGTTTTTTCAAATACTAGCTGATTAATTCAATACCATTTCCTATCCATTCCAAATAAGGTTTGACCTTAATTGCAGGATTTGATCCCACAATCATTTTCATTGATGACAGACTATTGTAAGATTAAATTAAAATGCAAAAAAAGTGAAACACTTTTAATATAAAAATAAACATAATAATCTTAAATATCAATAATAACAAAAACCTCAAATTTGTGATCTTTGGGTTCATCAATAATTTGCATGGCTGAATATGTTATTGCTTTGACTTCAGTCCCTTGAGGGTGTGTTCCGATCTTAAACTCTTCACCGTAGCATTTACATACTATCCGAAATTCTTCTGTATTGAACTCTGTTATCACTAACTTCTTACATATCAGAAATGGTTCAGCTGAGAAGAGAAATAGCAGTTCATCCAGAAAGTGATAAAGAAGTCCCATCATATCATCAGCATTTGCTTCTACAGTATGCACTTCTTTTATCTGAACATAGTCCATCTCCGTCATGTATGCAAACATTGCCATCCCGCATTGTTCAAATGCTTCTTTAAGACTATCCCCCCAAGCATGTAGCCTACAATTAAACAAAGAAATTATCAACAATTTAAAGGCACACAAACAATTTTATGTATAAGTTATAGTTTAAGTTTTTCTAATATTGGTATTGTATGCAAATGCTAAACTCATAATACTGACAAAATTAAAATAATAATAAATTTAAAAATTAACAACAGAAATTAAACTGATACACATTTTTGTTATGTCCTTCTACAGGGAAAAATATTTTATCTTGCAAAATATACATAGAAGCACAACTAAATATAGCACAAATAAAAAAAAAACTGGGTATTCAAGCTGGACCAAAGAGATGATCAACCACCCATGGATATCTTAACATCAGAGGAACTTGTTTTAACATATGAGTACATAATTCAAATTGTGTAAACGTTTGTCACTTACTGAACATCAGCAGTATGGTCCAAATCTGAAAAGTAAAAATAATATAATGATGACTAAATTAAAGAAGTTATTTTAAGAGATAACAGAAGGAATTGCACAACATTACAATTTACTCACATTCATATTTAATAGGTGGCAGAATGAAATCATTTTCTGTAAGTTCACCTAATTCTTCATCCATTATGTTATATGTATGTATGTATATAATAAAAATTAAATACAAGTTATTCTTAACTTTTCCCTTACTATTTGTCCCTGTGTGTAATAAGTGGAAATTACAATCGTTTATCGTAGCCTATATCGTTGATTAAGACAGGTTTGCTAATTATAAGCTTTAAATACTAGTGCTTTGTCTTAGTCTTTATTGCTGTTTTCTTTAATAAAAATAAAATCAACAAAATAAACTAACGTAAGCCCGGAAAGTTGACATTTTGACACACTTGACGTTGACTTATAAACACGTGTTATCAGTTACAAAGAATGTGAGTAATGTATTGCCTACAGTTAAAAATGAAATAAAGATCAAATATACAAAATAAAATATTGTTAAATGAAATTTGAACCACTACAATAAATATGCGTAAAGCAGCATAATATCTCTTTTGTACTTTGCAAATTATCCTAGGCAACTTTCACAAATTTAGGTTAGTAAGTCGATTGGTCAACGTTTTAATTTCGATCACGTTAACGTCCTGCATTAGCGGTTACCGCAACGTCCAATCCCATGTCTTGTTCCAGTGGCGTGACGTCATGGTTTATAGCACTTAGCTGTCAAAATATAAAGTTCTTTTTCTTATTTTAAAAATAAATTCCTATTCGATTTTTAAATAGTTTTCTATCATTTAGTTCATTTTGATTCTTCTCACTACATTTTTAGCTCTTGGTACTTTCTTTTTAAAATCATTATAATGGATCCTATTGCAATTTTACAAAATAGAATCGAACAATTAGAAGCGAAATTGGGTTTAGCGCTAAATAACCCAGCCGATGGGCAACAAGAGGATTCGGCCACAGCAAATTTACTGAACACAGCTCAGTCCATAAACAATGCTACAGCTGGGCACGAGAAACTTACCGAAGGTATGCAAAGAGCCACCGAATTAAACAACTACACCGATCCTAACTTAGCCGAGAATGTAAGTATTATTTGGTAATGAGTACCATGATAATGTGGTGGTAATGTAAATAATATCAACACTTGTTGGTTTTGTAGATGCAGCAGAATAATTTGAAAATGCAGGAGGTGGCAGCAGCGGAGCCAGTAATTAGACATCACTGCCATTGTATGCATCGCTGTAAACAGGTATGCCATCCTATAATAAAACATTAAATTACTACAAGATTTAATTAACGCTGCAATTTCAATGGCGATCACTTAAGAGCTTATGGGCTAGATGTAAAATATATTATAACTTTTGCAGGCTGCCCCCATATTGGAATCTGAGGCTATTCAGCAAGTTCCTCAGATGCAAAAAACTGTAGACAAGATGCAAGCCGAAGCTGCTGAAGTAAAGGCTGAGTCTGATGCGGTAATACCTTTTATCTCTACATCTTAATAAAAGATATATATTCTACTGGCAGACTGAGTTATGTTGCTCAAAAATCATCATCATTACGATTTATTGATGTAAGCAAAACAGGACATGAGATAATTAGGGTGTAGTCATCCCCAATACAGTAAGACCAGTTTTGGACGGGACTTTTACTAGATGGCAGCAGACATATAGAAGTCATAAGCTATTTTTCATGTAAAAATTGTAAATTTTTGACCAATGAGTTGCCATTAGGTGATTTAAACGTAAAATCAAATTAGGTAACACATGCAAGTCAGTTATTATTGTCTAGTTTTCTGTAAGGAAGTTTTAGGTTTTAAATACAATTTGATTGTTGTGCAGGTGTCACAAGGTATTCAGGAGGTAGCCGAGACCTGCGGCACTGAAGCGTCCAAGGCTGCCGAAGGCCTAGCTGAAGTAGCTCAGAAGGTAGAGGAAATTGAAGTAAAAACATTCCCTAAACGACGAAATGGATTGGACTAATATTTTCTTGTAATTGTTTAACACAGTTGTGATGTGTTGTTTCACATTTCTTGCATTGTAAATTATAAAGTATTTATTCCTTTTAATAGTTCTTTTTTTTGCATTGTTTCCTGATTTGTGTCCTTGGAAAATAATATAAGCACAAGCTAAACTGACACTGTTTTTATAAAAAAGCTGTCGCTGCCAGCGTTAAAAGAATATTTTATATTTTGCGTTCAACTTATTTACATAAAATAAAATAAAAACAGGGAAACTGAGAATGTTGGTTGTGACTCCGAATAATAATTAAAAATCAACTTTAGGACTAGGTTTTAGGTATAATACTATTATTTGATGAAGACGGTTAGGAGAAAAACACTTGAATCGGTAACGTAGCAATTTTGCTCTTTGAACTCAACTGTCAGCTTGAATTTTTTGACAGTTTGTGATTTTTCTGAATTGTGTCCAATTGTGTCAAACAAAAATGGCAGAGGCTGCAATGGAAACGGCGCCTGCTGATGAAAATGACGATAATTGGTTATATGGTGAATCAAATAATGACCAAGTTGAAAGCGAGACGCCACAAAATGGCGATAAAACAGAACTTCCAAAGGAATCGACAGAAGTAACTGCGGTGGGTATATTTTATAACCTATACCTTTTCCATATTTAATAATAATTTAGAACAAACATATGAATTCTGGTAGTTACGCAGTGTATATAAATTCCTTATCCCTGTTTTAACTTTTAGATATAAATAATTTTATAAGTATCGAATACATCTTAGACAATATTTACACCAATTTGTATGCATCTGCACAAATTGGGAATTGGATAAATGACCTGTGTCTTATCAATATCTCTCCCATGTATTGCTCTTAAAACAATTGATATCCAGGGTTTTCTTGTCATTTTTAGTCTAATACCTAATCAACCACTGCTCAATCAATCAATGCTGAAATTTTGTCTTGAAAAGTGTGAAAAATGGTGTATGATTTAAACCTCTATGGTCATTTATTATTTTCATAGGATAATGAAGAAAAAGAAGTAGATGAAAATGATGGAAATAATGAAGATTCTCAATTTAATGATGAACATTTTGCTGATGTGGGAAGAGATGACCCAGACCAAGGGAATGATGCTGACAGTCAAGACAATGGAGACTCGGACTCAGATGACAGTGATGATGTGAAAGTAACAATTGGTGAAATTAAATCTGGTCCTCAGTATGCAAGTTTAAATATTAAAGTAAGTGGATTCAAAAATTCTGTGTTTGCAAGATAGTGGAAACTGGATTAATTATTCAATATCAAGAATCTGTGTAGAAATATGTTTATAGTTAGCATTTAACAGAAAATGTTTTGATTTAACATATTCTAGGAGTTCTTATCACTTTAAACCTGTTTCTTATTGGATCTACTTTTGACATTCTATTTTATAACTTGAATAACATGTTAATGGTGTAATTTGGGTAGCGTGGTGTGGGTCTGGTGGCCTCAGGTGTGAGTGAGAAGCCTCGTGGGGGCACCACCACAGGCAACAAAGTGACTCTAGAAGATCTTGAAGGACCGGGCAGTATTAATGGAGTACCTGCATTGGAGTTTAATATTGACACTATTGAAGACAAACCATGGAACAAACCTGGAGCTGATATATCCGGTAAGTATAGAAGAATTTTTCTTTATTCATATAATAAGATGATGTTTTTTGTAACAACAATTATGTGGTTATACTTACTTACTTGGTTATATAAAATGTTAATTTTATGATAATTGACATTTTCATTTTCTAATGTGTTCCTAGTGTGACATTTGTTTGTTTTATATAGTTTTATGGCGCTAATTTTAACTTGTATGATTTAGATTATTTCAACTACGGGTTCAATGAGGTGACATGGAGTGCATACTGCGAGCGACAGCGGCGGCTGCGCGTGAGCGAGGCGGGCGTGGGTCTGCACGCGCCGCCGCCGCAGCGCCCGCCCCCACAGGACCGCAACCGTAACCTTGGTACGTCTGGTGTATAAAGATGTGAACTTTGACAGCAGTTGTTATTACCGTTTTATTATTTTAGCTATTTAACCAAATGTATATATACCCAATGTTATTTATTATAAACAAATATTGTATGTAAAGTATGTGTTATTAGCAGGTCCTATGAGAACTGATGATGCCATGCAGCCACCAATGCAGAATAACTATCAAGTTAGGGAGAACACTATTCAGGTATGACTATTGAATCACTCTAATAATTTGTCATTAATATCATATTCATATTCAGTCATGGAGTCCAACAGTGGCATTGTCTGTTAATTGTGCTTTATGATTGTCAGGTGATGACAGCGGAGCGGCGCGAGTACGGACGCGGCGGGCACGCACGCGACGCGCCACCTGACTACTTCGGCGCGCCGCCGCCCGACCACTTCTACCCGCCCGCGCACGCGCCTGCGCACCCGCCTTACGACGAGCCATGGGGTGCGTATACTACAGAGCGACCGTCACATGCCACAAGAATGTTAATCGTAAAATCATTATCATAAATAAAGAAAATGAAATCACCAAGATTAAGGTGATGGCTTTATGCGAAGATAGCGAGTATATTTATTGTTAGTTTTATGACAACTCTCCACATTGAATTTATCTTCATCGTATCCGTTGATGTGTGTTGCAGGGCACCCGGAGGCCGGGGGCTGGGCGCCCACCGAGATCAAGGAGCTGACGCCGGGCCCTCTGGCCATGGGCCCGCCGCCGAGCGCGCCTGCGCCGCCGCCCGCCGGCTTTCCACCGCCCTACCGCGGTCACCCGCACGCGCCGCACCCGCACGGCCACCAGCACCCGCACCCGCACGCCGGCTACGACCGCGACAGAGATCGCGATCGCGATAGAGACCGAGATCGCAGAGACCGCGACAGACGCGACGAGGTTACTTCACTTTTTTACGTTATGATGACATTTTTGGACTTAATTATTAATTGTAATAATTTAGTAAATGAACTTCCATGCAATTGTAACATGTTGGATGTTGTTGCTGTTTTAAGTTTTCTTTACTTATTAGTACTGTCATATTTCTCAGGATGAAAGAGAGCGGGAGCGGGACCGTGACCGCGAGCGCGCGCGCTCCATAAAGCCAGACAGAGTTCGGGAAAAGTAAGTGCATATACTATTATTGTTTTTATAGAAACAAATTCGCGGACATTCCTATTTCATCTAAGTTAAAAGTATCACAAAAAAGCTGCATCACGTTCACTGCGCCTATTCTTGACGGAAAATCTTTTATATTGAAATCTTGAATCGATCCTTTGTATCGAATAATATAATAGGTGGCAATTGTCTATGTTTTTAATATTACCCGACAACAACTGGTTTTCAGTTGAAACTTAAATTTTGGCGGCCACTGATATTGAAATGTTTGCAGAACTTACAGAAGGGAACGATCGCGGTCGCGCACGCACCGCCACAAGTCGCGGTCGCGGTCGCCGCGACCACGCGAACGCTCACGAGACCGAGACCGGTCTAGAGACCGCGACCGGGACCGAGACCGCGACCGCGAACGAAACAACAAGTCTAAGAACAAGGAGACTAAAGAGAAAGAAGACGAGAAATGACATCGACTAGAACGATACTGGAGCATTCCCATTCCATGAAGGCACCTGCGTACGCTCCACTCTTATACATAATTAAATATTATTAAGATTTATGTTTACAAATTTTATTATGCCCATCACGCATTCCTAATATACGTACCAATTCCCTTTCATTGCATTAAAGTTCCAATGCCATCTTCCATCCAATGTAACCTTGCAGTTAAAATATTGTAAAAGTTTTACAACATATACTTCCTAGCAGATTATACACTCGTCCAAGTCTGTCAAGGACATTCAGTCTGAATTTCGAACACATCCAAATTCAGGAGAAAAATAAGCATTATAAAGCGGCCTTACCCACTTTTTTATTTTAAATTCCACTTAAGTTCATGTTGTGTGAACTTAAGTGAAACCTCGGGAACGGTATCTCCAACTGTAGTCGCCTTTCGCACGCCGCGTCCTAGTGGAGGTCGCGGCGAGGAGCGCGCAGCATTCCACATGAAAGTTGCAGCTAGCATAGCTTGGCCGAGGTGTCGGTGTTGGGATTGGGATGTTTGTATAAATAAAAGATGAGGTTGTAATATTATTACAGAAATGCTTTATTAATTAATGTCTAAATAGATGGATCATCATATAAATGTTATCTAGTACAACCTACAAGACAGGGCGGCCCGAGCAACGATCAGTCACCTCTCTGCTCAGACGCCCGGCCTTATTATTCCATCACATACAGGTTTTACAAATCATTTTGTTAACATTTTTGTACAGCCATATACAATAATTTTATTTTCAATTACATCTAGACGTAAAAAATCTGAGGTGTCTTAGGAAACTACGCTTCCTATAAAAATAATTACAGAGGGGAATGAGGAGCAGCTACGCTTGTGACGTGCGACTGACGTGCGACAGACGTGCGACTGCGGCGACTAGCGCCGGCGGGCGGGCGCGGGCTGCCGCCGACAAGCAGCGCTCTACAATCACCACTATTCCGGCGCGGGACGCGACCGATCTCCTCGGGGCGTCAACTAAATAACTTAATCAGTTACATAAAATATACAAAAATATCATTTTCACAAATTATAAACGACAAACTATACAACCCGGCGCTACACGATATTCGATAAAAGCTATGTACGATTTGATAGCCGGAGTTAAACTTAAACGAGAGCTTGACTTGCACAGTAACATAATAGCAATAATATAATGTCGGCTATAGTGCCGATTGTCCAGAACTGCCGGCGGCATTCCTTCGTCGCGGCGGAACAGTCAGGTCCCCTAGCCCAGCTAACAGTACATCTACAACGAGCTACTTCACGAACGCGCGGGCTCGGCGGACCGCAGCCTTCCTTCGATTCATAAATTACACGAGAATGAGAGACGTTCAAATATTTATACATAGATTCATACGAACAAGGAATAATACTAGAACACTTACGAGCTAGGAACGCGACGGACGCTAGGCCGCGGCGACGGCGACTGCGGCGGGAGCGGTCGCGTGTAGCGTGGCGATGGCGATGGCGAGTCGCGTGTTCTGTACATCAGTCTGCCGCCATATATACAGGGCGCCGCCGCGCCGCCGCGCGCGCAGCCCGGCCGCAGCCCGCCCGCCCGCCCCGCTACACTACGCGCTACGCTACGCTAACTAAACAACTCAAGCTTACGGCGATGCGGCGCGCTCGGTCGCACCAAACTAATACCTAGTCAGATTGTGAAGGCGGCTGCGGCGGGGCCGCGAGCTTCTATAGTTACAAATGTACAATCGTTATATTCACAAAATTTATAATAGGCGGGGTGTGTGTGAGCCGCGGGGTGCGGCGGCCTAGCTCCGCGCGCGCTAATACTTTACACGGACTACAGCACGGCGCCGGGCGGCGGCGGCCCGATCGGCCCTAGCTCCGACGCCTTCATGAAGAACTTCTCCAGCTTGGCGATGATGTGCTTGCCGTACGTGTACTTGCGCAGCGAGCCGATGTGCGGCCGGATCTTGTGCATCAGCACCTTGCGCTGCGTCGGCTCCGCTACGTCGATCATCTTTTGCACCACGTAGTTGGCGTACTGGTCCTTCATCATCACGTGGAGAGCACTGCAAATTACACCTAGTCTCAAATAACTTCGGCATAAAATAGATAGTAAGCTAACCATAATGATTATGATTTTAACGTGGCGGAAAAGTAATATAAAAGAAGTACAGACTTGTCATTGAAGCCGCACAGCTCGTCGATGAGTAGGCCGCGCTCGTTGCGCGTGGCGTGCGACACGCACTTCTCCACCACGTTGGAGGCGAACTTGTGCTGCGACAGCTGCAGCACCTTGCCGCGCACGGCTGCCACCAGCCGCGCGCGGTCCTCCGCCGCGCCGTGCTCCAGCACGTGCTGCACCACGTAGTTGCCGTACTGGTCCTGCACGTTTACATCGGAGATTACTAATACGAAATAAATTATTATAGCTCAATACGAATGCAATAATAGTAAGAGTTATATAACAGTGTATGGTGAGCGGCCGGACCTGTATAAGCTGGTCGGTGTGCGCGTGCAGCTCGGCGAGCACGGGCGCCGTCTGGTCGGGCGTGCAGTGCTCGAGGATGCGCTGGATGACGCGGCATCCGTACGGGTGCGTCGACAGCGCGTACACCTGCCCCGCGAACGCGTTGATGATAAACTGCAGCGCCGCCGGCTCCACGCACTCGATGCACTTCTGCACCTGCAACACACAACTACATGTTTAGCAAAACGCACTATAACATAATGTAAGAAATATCTGTTGCACTAGTGCCGCTGCGTCACTGAAATATGCAAACATTACAGCAAATTACGCTAATGATATATATTAATATCGATTCTTGAATACAGACATTCAAGTCGCAGGACAGCTCCACAACTTTGTAGTACATAATTATTACCTATCATTTAAAAAGTGATCATTTATTGAAATAAAACTAAACTTACCACATGGTTTCCGTTTTGATCCTTAACACACTTGAGCACGTGCCCGTCGAGTTCGCGCACCACTTCCTGCTGCTGCTCGGTGGGGATCGACTCGAGCGCCTTCTGTATGACGCGGCAGCCGTACATCTGCAGCGCCAGCGCCAGCACGTGCCCTCGGACCTATAGTTATATAAACCACTTATGTTTCGCAACATCGAGTCACAAGTATACGATGTACAACGCTCTATACTGCATTGAAGAATCTTATTCAGAAAGACCTCTCACGTTAGAAATCATTTTGGTTAACATGTAAATGAGGCATAGAGATACCGGTTATTTCTTTTTACTTGACCCATGTCTTTACCTTTTGAGCTAGTGTAGTTTTCTGATCAGTAGTGCCAAACTCAAAGAATTTTTGTATGACATAATTTCCAAAGACATCGGTCATGAGGCTGTACGCTGCGCCAATAATTTCATTGAACACCATTTGCTTTTCAGGAACAGTGGCTCTTTCCAACTTTTGCTGAATAAACCTGGAACAAACGAGGTATCGTTCACTATATATTGATGACACGGTCGTTCGCTGATACAACGATTACAAATAAATTTCTATCCAGTTACACGAATCCGACCCCGACGACTTCAATTAAAGAAATTGAATGTTAAACCTTTCTTACTAATTTTTGTGTGGGCCATATGAAGTCAACACAGATTATGAAGTATTGTATATATACTATAGTACAAATGAAAAAAAAATCAGAGAAAATGTTTTCTATCAACAACTTTATTTTTCCATATTCCCCCATATGTCTAATAAACTGCACACAAAGCTAAAATATTATGTAGAGTGCACTTTTACTGAAAGTTGACAATAGACTCATTGTTACAATGTTTTTGTTATGGTTCCACTGCAGATTGCACTTTTTATTATAATAAAACCAAAACATAACCACACCATTTTTTAAAAACCAACTAATATTTCATCGAGTCTTGTAAGAAGTTTGTCCGCGAATTATTATGTAAAAGCACGTAAACAGCAACGGAGGGTACAGAGTGGACGAAGTAGCAGAGACCATGTAATAAAGCAAGTATTAAAAGATATTTTTTTAACATCTTAATAAATGTATTTATGCACTCTGTGTCGGTGTCTAATGGTATCTAACATGTAAAATTTGTGAATTATTAAAAAGTAAAAAATCTCTGTACTTAATTGTAAGCAGAATGTAACTGTTATCGACACATTGGAACACTTAGTGCCGCCATGCTATCCATTACCGAGTTTTCGGTCATTCACTTCAACGTTCAAACTTTGTTCTATAGGATTTTATAATATACGACACATTTACATGTCTAGAAAAGACCATCGTTTGAGCGTTCAGCAAAGTAACGGTTATCACAGAAAAGACATTTCTAAAGAAATGAGCAAGTTGCAAGGAAATAATGCAGACCTGGAGCCATGCTGATCCTGCGAAAACTCTACGATGTGGTTGGCGAGATCGCGAAGCTGCAGGTTGGGGAAGCGGTTGTTGCGGAAGTCTTCGAGCAGGCGCGAGCGGCCGGCGGGCGGCTTTTCGCCCACGAGCGCGCCCACGCCTACGCCACCTACTCCGCCCACACCCACGCTGCCCACGCCTCCGACTGCGCCACCTACAAGTTCTGGGGATGAAACTGCAGAATTAATTTATATCATTAAAGTTTTTTAATGCCATATTACAGGTCGTCTATATATCGCATCGCGTCGATGTTACAGCTCCAATACCAGTATTTAATCAGATTTGGCCGCACTTTGTGAGATATGCGAGATAAGGGGCGACAGTATACCCCAATTTACTCATAATATTTAAAGTCAGAAACAAAACAGAATATTTGAATAAAAATAATATATCCAGTACTTAGCACTCCACATAAAATTATTTAACTCGTGTGACATTTACATAGACAGCTCTCAGTAGCGCCCTGGTAACACGACAAAACAGTCATCTCGCTAAATAATCATCTTTAATTTACGTTCTTTGTTCGTTACGTCGACAACATTACCCACAATCTGCTGTAAATAATGATTTTATTATTCCGTATGGTGTACGTTGGATTATTATCTGCGCTGCACCCACAGACTGTATTCGTATGTGACGACTTCTACATAAACACGTATCACCATTTGGTAGAACACAATCAAACACAGGAATTATTAGTACCTTAACCTTTTTTGGACTTAGTACTTTTTTAAATAGGTATCAAAGAGTACGAAAAAATTATTTACAGTCAATTTAACCGAAACGTTTGCAAATCTCCATCGACACACAGGCACAGTTTGCTTAAGTAATTTGCGCAGCATTATATACAGCCGATATTTATATTGGTGGTTCATGTGTAGCGGGAGCGCCGTGTTCAGACACGTATTTACACCAATCGTGGACAGCGTCGAGCCCTTGCCGGCACCGTCGCTGCGCTGTGGCGTACCAACCTGAGATGGTGCCGACCCCACTGAGCTTGCTCAGTAGCGACGACGACGAGCCGAACATTCCGTTGGACGTCAGTCCCTGCGCGAGGCTGCTGACGGCTCTGCAATATAAACAAACCAACGCTCATATCTAGCACATGCACACCGGTCCCGCTCACACGTATGTCCTCGCTGAAAATGTTTTATTTGTCTTTTACTATTGATCATGCCTTCAACTAATTCTAATGAGAAACTGTACATGTCATTTTCCAAATCTAAAGAACACGATTTACAAAGCGTATTTACATTGTTACACACCTGGTACACGCAGATATCAACCACACGATTGCCTTCTCTTTTCTGATATTAGATAACATACTTTGCCCAGAAAGTGTTAGCAGAAAAGGTGTAATTGTGAAACCATTGAATATCAACTATTATATGTATATTGATAGAACGCGGATAAATGAGGCGCAGGTTATGAAGTGCCAAATGTCAAGGTCAACAGTATCTTAAAAGTGTTGTATGTTGGTAACGATATCTGACGAAAAGTATTTAAGTCGTTGATAGCAATATATGTAGTGTGCCATCAACATATTTGTAATATTTGGTTCAATCGCAAATCGCAATCTTTGCACCTAAGCCTTTATAAAGAAAATCCGAACGGATGGACGTGACATTTGACATATTCGTAATATTTGGTTTATCATTCATGTTTGTGATAAAACTCGCACAACAAGAGATGCGCTAAAAATTCACCCAATCACTAAGACCTAATTGTTATGGCTGTGGTAGCCATCGGGCGGCATTAGACGTAAGCTGGTACGAGTGGCCGATGTGCGGGAGGGATGTTGCGTGTGGTGTCGTGTGTACCTGTACTTGGCCGTCTCAGCGCCGGGCGCAGCCGACACGGGGCGCAGGCCGACGGGGCCCAGCGCGAGCGGCGGCGACAGGGGCGAGGGCCCCCACTTGCGCGCGTACTCCTGCAGCGCGGCCGCCGGCCCACCGCCGCCGAACTCCAGCGAGTCACGCCGCGTCGCCGCGCCGCCTGCAACTGCCCCACACGCTACCCACACCTGCCACGTGCTCACGCCGCACGCGCCATGCACCACGCACACGCCGAGATACACACGAGTACATCTCTACGCACACGCTATTTACAATTACACCTATTGCGCTCCTTAAACACTTCACTATTCTCTGGCCTCCCATGTCTAGTGTATGTATATACTATACAATATTTACATTTTTATCTAAATATTATGTTGAGTAGTTAAAAAACTAAACCATCAAGTTTATAGGTTGTGCATAAAAATGTGGGATCTCCAAAGTTCAAACCATGTGTCAACCAAACACATAAAAATATAATAATATAAAAAATGTTGTATTGTCACTATGCAACATAAGCGGGTGAAACACGCCTGGTACTGAGCGTAACAGTTTCAACGATCTGATAAGACAGTTCAATAATATAAACCTTATTTGTTATAATGGCATACAAGTAAAAGTGGTCATGCATCAAATTAATAATTGCACTTTGGTAAAATAACTACACTTACTCATTAAAATATTTACACATTTATTACGCTCCGCCACACCATCACGCAATATGGCTTTACATCTCTATATTGATAAGTGAAGCGCAATCTTTGTACCTAAGCCTTTATTAAGAAAATCGCCCGAACGCATGGACGTGACATTTGACTCTGTTCATTAAGAGTGCAAAACAGAAGTGCAACAGAACTATTTTTAATTAAAGATAAAAAATTATATTCTATTATGAATTAAGTTTGAATGTCGAACAAGGGGCGATCATGCTAATATTAAATAGATTTAACTTGAACTCGAGCATATAAAACAGTCCGACAATTAACCTAATTCTGACGTAGTGTCAAACTATTTTTAAGTATGCTCCACGATAAGTCACATACTTGGTTAAGTTAATCACAAATCTGCATGGTATAAAATAACTAAGTGACCCGCAATTACATATACATACATATACCACAATGTATGTGACAAGTGTTGTATAACTGATTTAGGAATTAAAATGTACAATCATGTCCGAAGTAAAAAAGATTATAGAGCAAATAAAGCATACACATTTGGCGCAGGGAATACTCTCTAATAGCATGTTATTATTACTAGAATATTTTAATAATTAAAGTTGTTATTGCAGTATTTCTGTGTGTGGCAATAATTGTTTTATAAAGATTATATCTAATTGAACAGATGGGCATCTTTTGAATAATATAATAAGAGCAACAAACAAAATTTTGGCAGAGGTGAACCCAAACACAATTGGACGTTCATCGGTAAACATATCAGACACGATCATGTTCATGCGTTGCGCGGTTTGTTTTCATTCGTCGTGGTCTCATATCGATGTTATCGTAATATAGTTTGTTTTGATGTTCTGTTTCGTGTGTCCTGCGGTGACTCACCGCTCTGCTGGGGCTGCGGCTGCGGCGGCTGGTGCGCGGCGGGCGGCGCAGGAGGCGCGGGCGTGGCGGCGGCGTGCGCGGCCGGATACTG